>JASDQU011026138.1:0-32041 GCA_032191745.1 Picea mariana
ACTCCAAAATGAATGCTTTTTGAATTCTTTTTGAATGCTTATCTTATATGTCTTAGATGTACACGAGGAAGCACCATAAGAGGATAGTTCAATCAGGGGGAGCATCCCCAGATGGAAAGATTCATTTGCCATTGATGAAAAAGGGGGAGAGATTTATCAGATGCAGAGGACAGAGGCATGGTTCCAGGGGAAGCATGAGTGATAGGATTTCAGTATTACACTAGAGTGTTTCCATCAATGCCAAAGGGGGAGATTGTTGATTAAGGTTGGTTGTCATTGATGTCAACCCTTGAAGAAATCCCCATAGCACGAAGGTTTGGGTAATGGACCCAATATTGTTTGATGTAAATATGACTCATTATTTTTTTTTCATGGTTGATAAGAAGTAAATATGGATGAACTCCAAAGTGGTCCCCTTATGGTGAAAGCCCTCATGGGAAGACGCTTTGCAAAGTCAGAGAACCCATGATTAATTGTGGAATAATGAGATGAAGGATAGTGAATTTGTCATGGAAAATATCCTATATGGATAGTTCTTGTCATGCCATTTCTGGTGATATGTATAACGTCACATAACTCTTCACGGTTAGAGAGTTATGACCATGTGAAGTTGGAGAACCCAGGTTTGGGTTTTGGACCCAAGTTTGCTTGATGGATAACGGTATGATTTTTTCTATCTTTGAAGGTAATACTATTCTATATGGATAGTACATGTCATTCCATTTCTGTTGGTATGTGGAATGTCACATAACTCCTCACGGTTTGAGAGTTATGGCCTTACAAAGTTGGAGGACCCTCATATGTCATCTAGAAGCCCCAAAAGATCAAAGTAGTCAAAGTGGCTTAAGAGATTTTAAAAGGTAAATAATAAAGTGAAGTGATGAGTGTATTATAATTCAAAGTAAATGCAAAATAAATTATTTCAATAATAAATTTGATGGAGAAATTAGAAGTGGGTTAACCCTAAAATATGGAAAGTGGGCCAAGTGACCTAGAAGATGTTTTTAAGGAAGCTACTTGGAGAGTATAAATAAGAGGAAAGGCTCTCTCATTTTAATCACACTTGATAATATTTAATATCTATAGGTTTATGAGGTAACCAATGATATATAATCCGAATTTCTGAGGGAAGGTGAAGAAAAGAAGGCCGAAATGCAAGGACGGATAAGTTCTTTTGATGGTGCTTTCTAAGGTATGTTATTTACAGGTCATCTCACCATTTTCGCTATAACTTTTTTTATATAATAATTCAGACCGTGAAATTGCTATGCCATTGCGAAAACATACCCATGTATCTATGGTAAAAAATTCATCTTGTGGGGCGTTGTATTTTGGAGTTACACTCCGTGAAAAATAGGATTTGTTGCTAGTCCTAAAACTAGTCAAAAACAGGTGTTTCGAGTAAAAACGTCATAACTTCTTCATAACAGATCCAAATTCAGTGAGAAAAAATGTGTTGGTTAGAGTACAGGCTGTAGTATTTTTTGTAATAGTTTCATATCAATTCAACTAATATTTCATGTGGGGCATTCTCTACAAGGTCGCTCTCTAGAATAATCCAGAATTCAGCAAGGTATGTCATTTTTGCTATAACTCCTTTTATGAGAGGTTCCAAGTAGTGAAACCTAGAGTAATTGCATAAAACACACTGAAGAAAATTGTGTATCAGTTTCATATCTTTATACAGTGCAGGTTCAAAGTTATTATTTCTTCAAGTTAGGGTTGTTGACTAATCCAAAACTAGGCATGTGAGACTAAAGAAAAGTTTGATGAAAATGCTAGTCTTTTGTTGTTAAAGTTGAGGAAGGTTTGCAGGAACGTGATCATATACACTAGGTCTATTACAGAGCTACAAATCAGTTTTGGATAATGAAATTGATGAGGGATTTTGGTTGAGGTACAAGTTGGGTACATGGTTGAGACAAGTAGTTGATGAGTTGGCACATACATGAGGTGTATTGTTTATGATGTTGGTACATATTGATGAGTCATAGTTGATGAGTACTTGACACATGATTGGTACATACTTATTACATATTTAGTTGCACTTGTTTATGGTACAGGTTGATTACAGATTGCTTGGTACAGGTTGGTGCATGGTTAATGCACTTGTTTATGGTACAGGTTGAGGTACAAGTTGATGCATGGTTCAGGTTATTGGTACAGGTTGTTTGGTACAGTTTGATTGGTACAGGTTTATAGTGATATATCTCACAGTGATAGTGTGACAATGGTTCCATCATTCTAACTCTACTTCAGGGTGGCAGGACGGGGCAAGGACAAGTGGTTATAGCCACCTTCCGGTTGTAGCTGGAGAACATAGGGGGTTGTAGCCAGAGAATTGGGGAGTTGGAGCTTCCCTCAGGTTGTGGCATGAGAAACTAGGGGGTTGGAGCCTCCTTCCAGTTGTAGCTAGAAAACAAAGGAAGTCGGTGCTTCCAATGAATGTAATTCTTCAAGACATATAAGAAAAAACATTTTGTGGTTTTCTCTTGATTTGGGTTTCCACGTAAAACACTAGTGTGTTGTGTATGTGCATGATTTTTTATTTCTTACTGCTTGTTATTGGATAATAATTCTATATTGATATAACATTTGAAGAAAAAGGATTATAATTACACTATTACTGATTCACCCCCCCCTCTCATTAATCCAACAATTTTTTGAGGCATATCTCAAACCTTAATTTAGCATCCCACAAAGATATCTCAAAATGTTCTTTGCAACTAACCAATTCTCATTTCTAGGTTCCACCTGGAACTGGATCAACGTGTTCAAAACAAAGAAAATGTTCGACCAGGTATTCACCAAATACATCAATGAGCCAATCAACTTCCGGTACAAGGACGAGTCTACTGGATCAAATTATTTCAACCTCTTTAGATCTATCGCCATGGGAGTTTTCATGGATTTCCAATCCATCATCCCAAACTTTTGAAGTATCTTTACAACATACTTCCCTTTCCCTAGGAAGATTTCACCACGCTTTTTCCATACTTCTAGTCCAAAATAATAATGCATGAGACCAAGATCCTTCATATCGAATTCAAAAGATAACTCCCTCTTACACTAAATAATGAGAGGCTTTGCACCTGTTGGAAACAAATCATCAACATATAGTAGCTAGATCACAGGTGCATCATTCACAACCTTGTAATAAGGATATGGATCAACATAGCTCTTGGAAGATCCAAGTCTTATCAAGTAACTATGAATTCATGCATACCAAGCTCTATGTATACTTCTTCCTCAATTACTCCATTGAGAAAAGTGGTCTTTACATCCATCTAATGTAAACTCCAACCCATGGATGATGCAAGAGATATGATGGCTCTAATAAGGTGTATCTGGAAACTGGAGCAAATGTCTCATCATAGTCTTCTCCCTACTGCTAGGAGAACCCTGTAGCCACAAATCTTACCTTGTATTTATCGATACTTCCATCCACTATATACTTTATCTTGTAAACCCATTTTGAAGTGAATACATACTTTACTTCAAAGCTAGGCACAATTTCCCATACATGATTTTTCATGATGGATTGATATTCTTCCATCATAGCTTCCTTCCATTCTTTCTTCTTGACTGAAAACCAAAGATCCTCAATTGTTCAACACTTGGCTTCTTTCCAGAGAAAGCTTCTTCTAGAGTCATTTTCTTCAATATATGATGAGGACTTCTATTATGAACATATATGGTTGTCATATATGCTTCTCCCCATAGAAACATGGCTAGATTCTGGTCATTCATCATTTCCTTGAAAGATTATTCAATGAATCAGTTCTTTCTTTATTCCACACCATTATGTTGAGGATTATGTGGTACAATTATCTCTCTCCTAATATTGGTTGCTTTACAAAAGACAACGAGCTCCTTGGAGGTGTATTCTCCTTCATTATTAGATCTTGATTTTCTTGTATCTGAGTGAACGATGTCCAAAAACTCCTTTTTATTTCCATGCTTCCTTTATAATTGGTACTTGGTGATATCACCTACCTCACCACTTGATGGATTCATCTACTCCATGTTTTCATCTATCGTCGTAGCTCCTTCTTAGAGTTGTCTTCCTGTGACCTTCCTGGAACAATAACAACAAGAGAAAAAGTATTTCCAATAACATTTTCATAAGAATATATATATATGGTAACAATGATCATAGAATTACCAAGTTGACATTCTGAGGAACAAGAAATATCTACTAGAGGAGATGTTAGTTCATCAAACAAGTGAAATAAGAATCTATATCATTGCAACCAAGTATACCTAGTAGTAATAGAACATTTCAAAGATTGTTGTCACCAATATAGTGTTTACTTGTACTATAGAAACTATCAAACTTGATATGTGCAATTTGAAACTTAACAATTTGATCAATCAAACCTGGAACCTGGAGCCTCAATTGCTTGTTCCTCAAAATGTATTGAATCCAAGATTACTACTTGGACAAGGTCTCTTGTACATTCCTTGCAAAACACACTCATTATTTATTGGATGATATAACATGAAAAGAATATACAAGTGCATACCTTTGAAATTTATAGCATCATTCAACTTGTCTTCCAATCTGAAACTAGACACCATCTTAACAAGAAAAGGTTAGAAGTTGAATAAAAAAGTTCAATGATTAGAACAAGCTAGAAACACTGAAATTTCAACTTTAACTACAAAATCAATTTTGACCAAAATTCAACCTTTGACATTGAATTTGACAAGTCAATATTTGACCATTCAACCTTTGACTTTGAATTTTACCAAAACTCAAACTTGACATTTTTGCTAGATGAGTACATCAGAGGGTGAGCTAGGCTAGGGGACACTAGAATATCCATAAATTACGTCCAATGCTTCACTTAAGGTGCCCAAAGAGTTGGATTAGGGTCTATTCCAACTGCAAAATTAGAAACCTTAGTTACAATTGAAATTGGTGCAACAACAAGATTGACAAAGAACTCTCACTCTACCTTCTAGCAGTTAGACTGCTCTGAAAGTAGTGTGGGCCCATAACCTATTAAAATATTGATGTTCTCATTTTACCATAGACAATATCATTATTTTCATCCAACCATAGGCATGTAGCCACCCCCCGAGAAGAATAACCTTTGTTATATAGAATGATTTCGGAAGCAGCACTAGAACCAATAGATAACCAAGAGAGCACATCTTTCTCCAAAGATAGCTCACCAGACAGAAAGTCCCAAAGCCACATAACAAGAAAAATACTAAGCTACAACTGTTGCAGTTGTAGTTGTAGTTTCACTTACCAGGAATAACACTAAGAATATCATAATACCACCAATAATATCACCAACAATACCACCAAGAGATACTAGAAGGTAAGGCACATACCTTATGCTAGATAACGCTAGAGACAGAGAGACCAAGAATCACCCCAGAGGATCCACCTTCCATTCTTGTAACTGCAACTCCAAACTTGTGCTACACTTGAGAGAGTGATTGACGTGAGTGAGTACAAATGAGCTCAAGCACCTTATATTTATAGTTCTCCTTGTCAACTATGTAGATTGGCTTTTCCTTTTGGAGGGTAATACTTTAATATTATTTATTTTACTTAGTCGACTTGTCTTCTAGGGTTTTTACACATCTGTTTAGGGTTTCTCTTGCTTCTGGAATATTCTATTCTAGCTGAAGGTTACACATGGAGATTAATATCTCCTGCATCTACCTCAATATCAACAATGGGTACATATATAAGGATGGATTCCTTTCATGTCTTTATAATCCCATGCAAAATCTTCAAAAAAAAAATTCAGTTAACGGTTTTTGTTCATGTTGACTAGTGAACTTGTTGTTGATTTTGAGTGTTTTTGTAGGGCTTATTTCTATCGTTTTTACTATTGGATCTTCTATCTCAACATTAAACAAATATTTCCATAATTTAGTGTTATTTTCTATAGAAACTTCATATCTTTTATCATCATTTATCCCTTTTATTTTCACATCTTCTAGATATTGATTTCGCAGAAACATTTCAAGTATCCTCATTGATTGTACTATCAGCCAAGGAAGTGTGAATTGTGTAGATGGGGTAGAAATTTTTTTGTGTTAGGTCGTCTTCCTCTTCCACCCACATAGGCATATTTTCAGTTATAAAAGGTTGGGCAGGGGGATAAGGAACAATTTTCTTTTGGTAAAGGTCATCAGTGATGGTCATATTTCCTTCACTACATCCAATGTATGCATCTACTGTGGGCAGCCAGGGCCTTCCCAAAATGAGAGGATATCCATTACACTGAGACTTGGTTTGAAGGACTAGGAATTTAGCAGGGTACTCCCAAGAATCAATGGAAATTATGATATCTTCCAACATGGCTTCAGGTTTGACTATGGATCTATCTGCAAGTTGCAATATAGTTGGGGTGTTTCTCAGAAATCCTTGAAGGTTGAGTTTCATCATGATATCTCCAATCATAACATTGATTGCAGATCCTATATCAATAAGATTATTATGTACCAGAGTGTTGTTAATATGAAAATTTACTAAAGGACTCTTTGGATCCAAGTATTTAGGTACAATTAGCTTCCCAAGCATAAGGTCAGCTAGTTGTCCTACAAATTTATGGTAGGAGAATCTTTCATTTTTATTCTTAGTATTCTAATACGTCATATCTTGATATACTTATTGAAAATGGGCACATCCTTAAGAACTTGTAAGAGAGGTATCTTTATGCATAAATTTTTAATCTCTCCTAAAAGTTTTTTTTCCTCATATGTATAAGTTTTCCTTTCTTGTAATATTTCAAGGTAAGGAGGGGCTTGTGGTTGAGGTAAGGCAATGTTTTCTTTCTCATATTATTCATTTCTATGAGATTTTGTTGTTGTTGCAACTGATCTGAGATTTGTCTCTTTTAATTCCACATAAAAAGTTTGATAAGTTGAATCATTGTTGTATATAGGTTGGACTTTCCTATTGTTAGGATTTGGATTAGGTTGAGCAGGTAGTTTTGGTTGCTTTTGAGGAAAATTACCTGGATTAGTGTTGTTTTGAGGAGGAGGAGGAAATAATGCAGGTTGTTGGAAATTTGGTGGTCTCCATATTTGTGATGGTTGATTCCACTGATTTTTTGGCATGCTAGGAAAATATTGGTATGGAGGAGGAATTTGGGGTCCCTAGTATTTATGAGGGTTTGAATTAGTCCAAGGTGATGGGTTATACCATGTTTGAGGAGACATTTGAGAATTATACGCATTAAAATTTTGAGTAGGTTTGAAGTTCAAATATTTTTGGAATGGTCTTGGTGCTCCAAGCTTATTTTTATTGATGAAGTATAGTGACTCCAGATTCTCTTTTGCTCCTCAAAATGTAGCTTTCAAACCTAAAAAAGAAGGACATTTGTTAGTTGGATTACTTTTCCTCACAAATCCCACAAACATATATAAGTTCTAAAGGGAACTCATTTCTAGGATGATTTTTAGTGCATTTGGGACAATAGACAACCAATTCCTTCTATGCTTCCTCGTGTTTCTTCTTGATCTGCATTGTATCCATTTTCATGTCTAAAGAGCGTAAAATATTAGTCTTCATATATTTTATTAATCCTCCTAATTCATGCTTTATATGAGTTGTAGGGTTAGAATATGGAATGATCAATGCTTGATTGCTTCTACCTTTCTTTCTAGATGACCTTGAATGATAATTTAATATTATTTTGATATCATCATAGCCCAACTGATAGATATCTCCATTGGATAGGATATTTAATGTTTCCATCAAATATTCTCTTACTCCTTTGAGTAATCAAAGTCTTCTAGAGATACATCAGGTCCTTGTATCATTTTGGAAATCTCATCCTGTGTATCTATTTCTCTAAAATAGTCTATGTATCTTTCACTAAAGGTGTTTTTCATTTGATCCCAAGTTGTGATACTATTTCCCTCCAAACTCATAAACCATATTAGAGCTTAATCCTTCAAGGTAGAAGGACAAAGTTTGATATTTTGTTCATCAATGGTCTAATCATATGTCTTGAATATAATTGAAAACTCAAACAAGAAAGTGTCAAGATCTTCAGAGACAAGCCCATGAAAATGAGGTAAAGCAGAAGGATTAATATTTTTCATCTTGGCTTCTCCAATAGATTCAGGAATATGGAACTCAAATATTTCTTCTTCACCCGCCATGACATGAGGTGAGGAATGACTCTCTTATGAAAGATTCTCAAATTTTGTAGCTTCCCTTTCCAAGAAACTTTCTAATGTTTCAGGACTAATCTATGGATTTCTTGGACCTGTTTCTGTGGTGGGGGTTTTTGGTAAAAAATTTCATTTCCTATCTCTAGGTCTAGTCATTCATGAAATCAAAATCAAGTGAAAAACTCTTTTATATATATATATATATATATATATATATATATATATATATATTTAATGCAAAAAGAGAGTGTGACAAGGAGCTATCAATAATCACATGAAGTGAAATCACTTGGGAAGTTACACTATAGAAACTCCATGGTGAGTTTGTCATTGTGACTAAGGTATCCTTTTTACTCCTCCAAGTCACACAAAAGAAAACAAAGAAAAAGAAAAGGACATGCAAATTTCAGCACCTCCCCGACAATGACACCAAAACGTGATGGTCCCAAGAATAACAACAATGATTTATGATGCAGGAGCATCGTCAGCCAGCAAAGAGAGCGCAAAATCCAAGGACAGTTGGAAACGCACCAGCACACATTTTGAAGACATTTTGAATTTGAATGATAAAACATTTAATGTAATATATAAGAGGATGTATTTGCATTTATGTTTTGAAGATTGTAAACAGATCCTGAGCGTTGCTCTCATCTGTCGGATATGGAGGCATTTAATTGTAATGAATGTAAAGTAGGTAGTTTTTAATTTGATTAGATAGCTTAGAGTTGTAGGAGTAAAAACTCGTGAAAGACATCCTTGCTTGTATCATTGTATCATTCTCATTGTAAGTTTTAGAGTAGGAGAATAAAGAACGGGGATTGTAGGATTGTATAAGCATATAGTTGTTACTATTGAACACATGTACAGGAGCACTGGAATTAATATAAGAATGATTTGATTCCAACTTCATGGTTTTGTAATGAATTATGTTTACATCTATTGAATGGTATGTTTACAGTTGGTTTATTTCACTGTTATGCATTCGTTTAAAAATGTGTGTGTATGTTCATGATTATATGATGAATGCATGAAGTCTGTGAGAGGAGAAGTATAAGTTTCAATTGTTTATCTTCCTGAGAAATCCTGCAAGGAGTGCAGTGAGAGGTATGCATAGAGTGTGTGACAAAGTTCTGAGTTTTATCTCAGAAAGCTCAGGAGAGGTAACGTTGGCTTATACCAACAGAAGTGCAAGGATAGCATAGAGTCATGCAAGGAATGCATAGGCCAGTTGAAGTCTTAGACTTTATCAACCTAAGGCAAAGATCAAAGAACTATCGTTTCAAAGGAGTGCACATAGTTGGAGGTTCAATAACCAGAGGTTATTGTGAATGTCACAAGGAGTGCGCACAAGTATCCCTTAGAAATCCTTGATTTTTCAAGTGAAAGCTCAAGAAGGAAAAGAACCTTGAATATTTCAAGGGGAGGTGAGTGTTGAATACATCCAGCTGAAAGTAAGCTCAAAAGGGTTAACGCTAAAGCACTCAGTGAAGGAGCATTGGAATCTAGGAGTGACAGTGGAAACGCTTCGAGGAGAAGTGTCGATTTGTCGTGGGTCATTGGATCCAATAAACCAGCAAGGAGGATAAGGTCAAGGGTTATTTAGTGTTAGAAGCTCAGGAGGAGTAGTGACCATTGGATTAGAATCAACAGGATTCATTGATCCCGTGCTTGAATTTCTCCATTTCAGATTTCGGGTATCAAAGAAGGTTGTGACTGAGAGTCGATAGTTGTGAACTCTTGATTCACAACGTCCTAATAGAATCAGTACCATTAGATCACAGAAGGTGCAGATTCGACAATTTGTGGGTGAAGAGTTATCGCAGTTTTTGACTATCAGTGAAGGGAGTCATTGCATTTCAGCCCACTGATACGTGAAATCCCGAAATAAGTGGGAGCGGGGACCCGATCCCTAGAGGAAGGTCACATAAAGTGCATAGGAGAGAGGGATAGCACTTTCTAGGCCCCACGTTGGGTTTCGAGATTCTGGAGGTTGGGGTTTCAAGAACATATCACTCCAACATCCCCGAAATCGCGAAGAAAGAAACACCTTTTGGTGTAGCACGTGGTCGTAGCATTGTGGCTGCGAGGGAAAAGAGCTCTCACCTGGCATTGAATTTGCGTAGGTGAATTTCATATGAGGACCTGTGGTTTGGAATTAAGGGAGGTTCCAACAAGAAAGAAAGATCCATTTCGGCTCAGGGAATTGTGGAAGATCTGAAGGCCGGGAGGCAAGTGGACCCTACTGAGGTGGGGGTCTACGTCATTGTGGTATCAGAGCCTAAAATATTTGTTTATGTAGGTGAGGGGAGACAGAAGGCAAGTTGTGATTTAAATTTTGCAAGGAATAGATTTAAACAATGTCGCCCAGAAGACGTCATGATAGACCAATGGCCGATCCATCTGTGGAAAGGGAAATGAGAGAAATTCATGCTCGATTGGATGCTATGGAGATAGCACAGAGACTGACAGTTGATGTTGGAGATGTCAGTGAGGTTGAAAGAAAGAATGAGGCTGGAGATGAAGAAGAAGTTGCAGTTGAGGATCCTGCAGAAGAACGTATATTCAGATTTGTTGCAAGAATAGGTGCCAGAGAAAATATGGATATTTCGATGTATGAAGGAAACTTAGATGTTGAGGAGCTGCTAGATTGGTTTAGATTCTGGAAAAATACTTCAACTATGAAGATATCGAAGAAGACAAGAAAGTTAAACATGTTGTCACTAGACTTAAAGGGCATGCAACACTGTGGTGGGATGAACTGTAGGATGACAGGCATTGCAAGGGAAAGAAAAAAATCAAGAGCTGGGATAGGATGGTCGCAAAGATGAAAGCCAAATTTATACCCAGGGATTACCAAATTAATTTGTTTCTAAGAATGCAAAATTTGAGATAGAAGGGGATGACACTGAAGGAATACATTAAAGAGTTCTACAGGATAAACATTAGAGTGGGTCATCGAGAAAGTGATGATGAGAAGGTCTCCAGATACATGAATGGTTTGAGATATGACATTCAAGATGAGATGAGCATGATGACAATCAAGAATGTATAAGATGCTTATCAAATGGCTCTGAAGGCTAAAGATAAATTGGCCTGAAAGCAAGAACAAAGAGGCAAAGGTAGAATCCAGAATAGAGACGAAGAAATTGCCCAGGATAGAGTACAAAATTCGAAGGAAGAAGAAAAGAAACCTCATACTCACCCTGAAAGAGGAGGAAGTTCACAAGGAAGATAGTATGCTGACAGGAACACTTTCCCACGAGCAAGAGGAAGAAGAAGAGGTCAAGGAGGTGAGATAAAGCGTTTTGTCTGTGGAAAGAGCCAACTAGTGATTTCCACATGGACATGTGGAATTTGCCACATACATAGGTAAATATCTTGAAAACAGGTGACACGTGTCCCACTTGTCTGCCACATCAACGCTAGCATGGACCAATGAGAAGGTGTCGCGTGTCCAAGGTGACGTCAGCGTGATAATGTTCGTGCCTTAGTCGATTTTTTATTTTGGACCAAGGTGATATCAACGGCTCTTGATTCTAATTAACCTTTAAATGGATGGTCCATATTTCTCTTGTGGGCCCCTTCAGAGTCCTCTCGTCAAAGTCCTGTTTGAACTTGATCCTTTGACACTTTGAATGTGCACCTGTGATCAACGGTCCATATCTGATCATATATATGGTGCTATATTGATAGATATCCTTACGTTGGTGAAATATTAATGACAGATATCATGGGGAGATCGTCATCGAAGAAAGGAAAAGAGATGACATATCGTCATGCCAACATATCATTGTTAGGGAAAACCATCAGTTGCCACATGGACATGGGGAACCCACCATATATAGAGGTCAACATCTTGAGGATGGGTGACATGTTTCCTTTCCTCTGTTACACATAAGTATCAACACATACAAGTATTAGGTCACCACGTATCCAGGGTGACTTCAGCATGACCATCAAAATCCTTAGCCAATTTTGGTTTATGGTCTAGTCAAATCAATGTCCCTTATCATTTTGAAAAAACATAAATGGTGGATATCATTGTAGATGTCATGATCAATGAAGCACGATTAAATTTCCCTAATGTAGGTTATCTTTGATCCCCCCCGACGACGATGTCGTTAAAGAAAGGGTAGGTTCATTCGATTAATGACCCAGATCGAAACGTGTTCCAAATCAATGGTCATTTTCAATTTTAAATGTTAGGGAATTTCAAGCTCATCAGTTTGCCTATCAACGACCCATATTTGATCAGCTCTGCAATGGAGGGTCTATATTCATTGCAATATGGATGTCCCATATTTAATCAGACTTATATGTGGATCTTCTAAGCTCCAATCGTTGATATGTCGAGTGTCAAGGTTGTCTTATAGCGACATGAAGTTCCATTTTTAAAGATCAATGGTCAATATTGATCGTTGAGATCAATTCAACAATTATTGAGTCACACAATCTCTGCAGTTAGGATTTTGAGCTTCTAGCCAAAGAGGAAAATGATTACATATATTTATGAGGAGAAGAGCATGATGGGTTTCTCGACCTGCAAGTTTCCAACTACCCCATGATATCAGCATAGAAAAATCCATGCAGGTAAAAGTAATTAATTTTGACGAGAAGAGAAACCACTCAAGAATCAAGAAACTGGAAGTGGTTTCAAGAATAAGTTTATGTCATGAGAAAGAAGGATGAAAGGAAAAGAAGGCACCCATTGTTATGGTCTGCAATTTGGGGAATTGAAGACTTTCTTATAACTTGAGCACAATCAGTCGGTAAATGAAACATAGATTCATCCCCTGCGCTTAAATTTCATTCTATAACTCCTCCTTCTATTGTGTATGTGTTCCTGTAAAGCATCTCCTATCATTTTTTATTTTCGTGTATCATATATGATTTATTAAATCCCAGAAAATAGACCATTCTTCATGTTCATTGTTACTGTATGAGGTCTGGTAATGTCTCAGAAGTGATTTCCTCTGAATGTATGAACATTTCTAGTCATTTTACTTATCCATTTGAATGATATGTAGAGGGTACCTCCTTGAATTTGAATGTATGAAGATGTTAACTATTTGAAGCATGTGTTAATTGATTTGTTTACATTTGTTTGAAGTTGTTCAATTCTTCATTTCTCAACACATTGTTCGTCTACCATAGGATATACTATTCACTCTTGGTAGTGCCATGTATGTTTATTATGTTATTTCTTCTAATCCATTATTTCATCTCCTTTTAAATCTTGGTTATTTGAAATACTCGTAGAAATATGCCTATGATAGTTGAGAGAATTTTTCAGTTGAACTGAGAACTATTTGAGGTCTTGCAGTTTTAAGAAAGAGAGA
This sequence comes from Picea mariana, assembly GCA_032191745.1. NCBI lineage: Eukaryota > Viridiplantae > Streptophyta > Pinopsida > Pinales > Pinaceae > Picea > Picea mariana. Next base: position 13,491 of record JASDQU011026138.1, read on the forward strand.
GGTAAAAACTTCCCAAAATATTGCACACTTTCCTTACTCCAAATTTGGCCTTAAGATTCTTCCTGAGTCTTGGCCCCTAGGGTGCCTAGGCATCATTCCGATAACAGCCTAGAACATCTCGAGGGATAACACTTTCCATATACAACCTCAACATGGCCTCACACATGGCCATATCTAGTGGCATTCATTTATACCACGGGAGTGTGTCTCCTTTATTGACTTGGTTATGATCTCATAACCAACATAACACAATATGCAATTAATTTTCTCCTAATTGCATTCAAACAACAAATAATATTTTCATACTCAAGGCCCCCTACTCCTTTACATCAATTCAAATATTGAGGAATTAACTGACGAAATTTTTACCTCAATTTCCTTCCACATCTATGCATCATAAGAAACTTCAAATGCATACCTTCATGGTTGTTATCACATCACTTGATGCTACATGATCAACTGATACTTTGTAGAAGCTCACAGGCTCCCTTCACCAATATTTTGATCAACATTCCCACCATATTTGTTTGTCTTCATATGGATGGCTACCATAAGAAACAATATCATCATCCTTTTTATCCATGGTACAATCATTTTTCCTAGATACACAATCCATCATTAGTTTTATTCAAATATCATAGCATCATTATTTCATATATATATATATATATATATTGACTACTCTTAGCCTATATTCATGCAATAGACATGTTCAAGCATGCCCAAATGCACCAATGCACATCAATACTCATTAAGAATTTAATCTTTCATTCATATTTCATGCACATGCATTCTATCTTCTTTGTATGCATCATGCATCAAGTCTATCATGCACTCTAGTGCATATTTATTTCAACATTATTTATTTATTTTGTTGTTGGTGTAGATGGTTGTCCTTGAATTTTTGTATAACCTTATTTCCCTGTACAATTCCATTATGCTCAATTTTGCACCACTCGCCCTTATTTTTAACCTTCCATCCAACCCCCATTTGGCCATTCTGCATTTCTAACCACTAGATCCACTAGTGCTTCCATCTCACAACTTCTTCCTTTATATAGAGAATCATGTCCCAACATATTTTGGCTAGAATTCTCAATTTTCATAGTGTTTTAACACACACTACTCCAATTGAAAATTAACACCCCCCTTCATTTACCAAACCGGTCTCAAAAAAAAATTATCATTTATTGGCATTTCAATATTATGAAATGTTTCTTTTATGTCATCTTTATAATATCCTTTTTCATCCATGGCTTTGCACAATTTTAAATTTATTTATTCACTTAATTGAGTGATTCACTATGAAGCACTGCTTGGAAAATCAAGACCACTCTACTCTAAATGGAAGGTTTCACTCCTCCATTTTCACCTGTACTTTGCTTCCACTGTGCACTCTGATAATATAAGTGGATTTTGTACTTTGAATACTTTAGACAAAAACTACTAGATCATATTTAATAATTCCCTATTATTGCATTCCCATGTTTTCACATACAGATGATTCATCCACTCCATGAGTCACACCTCATCTCTTGATATCCTTTATCCTTCTCTTGCAACAAACTTTGTAGCCTTCATTATATTTCTACCTTCAACGTTATGGAGTCCTCCTTAACTCTGTGTGCATGCAATGAAACTCTTCACCTACTTGATTCATGATTTATGTGAGAATATCTATCAATTTCCCTTTGCAAACCATTCAAGCTCTATAGCAACCAAATACTAATATTCATTTGTTGTTCCTTAGACCATTTTCGACCTTGCATCAGCTGCACTGTTTCCCTGCACTTTCCTTTGTAGCTCTTTGATACTTCAGCCAACTGCACAAGCTTGACTTGATTCCCTATCCAATGGACCTTGGTATTAACCTAGAAAATACCCATACAATCCTCATTTTTTGGAATCTTATCCTCTTGCTAGAAATCCCTATTATCAATGTCGTGTTAATAAGCTCAGACGCCTTTTTCCCATTATTAGGATAATTCACTTCAAGTGCACCTCTATAATTATGCATAGGCACTATCATGAGTTTCAATACTCTTCCTTACCCATCAATCACCTCTGTAACTCAACTCTTTTAGCTGGGAATGTTTCTCAAGATTTTGACATTAATTGGAAAACTCCTTACATCATGTAGTTACATGGTTCATGGAATCCAATTTCACTTTATCTTGCAACTTTATGGAGAAATACAATGTTGTCCTATATAATTTAGACCTTACATAATGATATCCTCTATATTATATTTACAATGGCCATACTCATGCTTCAATATTATTTACGAGCCAAATATTATGGCTTCCTGAAATTCCATTCTACTCAATGGTGTCCTTCAAGTTAACCAGAAACCTTCCTTCTGATTACTTGAGGATACTTTGGATCAAGACTAAATTATGGGTGGATATATGGATTCTTTTATCCAATATCTTTCCTATGACTAATTTCTTACTCAATTATGAGTACTGAGTATAAATTTACAAGCAATTGAATATTGCCAATTTACCCCTCTCATGCACCTTCTCCGAAGTGAAAAATAATCCCAAACACTAACTTTGGCCACCTATAGAGGTAATTTTGTTACAAACCAAGGAAAATTTTCTATGTGACATAGATAATAATTCTAACATTGAATTCACACCAACTCTCATATTGTCAAACTGATGCTTCACTCAAAATCTGCAGCAATCTGGAAATGACAACTTTGCCCCTTTTCTCTTTCTACTGGATTAGAAATTTCAGCCCTGATCATGCATCCCTGCACCAATTATTTTAACATTTTGATAGAATATCAATTGGGTATATCTATGACTACCTTCTGAATTATCTTTCAGAGTTTCCTTACCAAGCTCCAGACTATTAGTTACAGCCCGCAGAAGTTTTGATTGTTTTACATTTTTAGCCATGTATGCTACATGTGTCTTCTTTCTCTTTCTTCACAATTGTGCTCACCCATATTCCAAATATGGCTCCATTGATGTCTTATATGGTACATAATTTTTCCATAGACAACTCTTGTGACTCAAATGGACCCTCGAGCAAGGATTTATTCCCTCTGGAACTATACTAGTGTTGAAACTTTACCTTAATTGTTTCAGTTGTAACTTTCTAATATGAGATTTGTTTTGCGAACAAAATAGCTCATTGGAAATATCTCCTCGATCTATTTTATTTAATATATAGAGACTTCATGTGGTTCCTACGACAATTATAGTCTTGAAAATTATAACTCCTCAAAACGTTGTTTAGGCCTTCAAAAATTCCTAGAAAAATTATGACCTTCAAAAACTGGAAAAATTCATAGAAAAACTGACTATTTTAATACTAAAAAAACCTTTAGATTTGAGCCATTAATCTGCTAATCCTTTCCAAACCCCAAAAATCAATTTCTGTCGTCGATCAGCAACTTAAAAAAATCTATATTGTTTATCTAAGCTCCATCGACGATCAACGATCAATGTTTTCATTTGGACACTCACAACACTTTTTGAAAATTGTCGACCCAACTATTAACCATTACCCCTTTTCTTTGGCAACTGATTGAAATACATTGCTAGACAGACAAACCCAACCATCAACCATTAGTTGTCATTTATTTTTCATTAGCGAATGAAACACTTTATCAATTTGGATGATCTAATCATCGACCATTAGCCATTCCTATTGGCATACGAAGACACTTCTTCAATTTCGTTGACCCGACCATCAGCCATTGACCATTCCCTGCCTGACGTGGCATGACACGTAGATTCTTACGTGGCATGACACATCATCCTGAGGTCTCAACTTGTCTGACATGGCATGACACATGGATGTTGACATGGCATGACACATCATCACCCTCTTTCCTTCATCGATCATTAGTAGTTTCTCTTGAACAAAATGACACCTCACTGAATTGGTTGACCCAACCATCGACCATCAACGATTCCTTTGGTTGAACCAAAACACCTCATCGAATAGGTCGACCCGACCATCAGTCATCAACGATTGACACTTTATCTTGCTCGATCGAAATACTTTGCTAAAACGGCTGACCTGAATCCAGATCATCGATCTCTTCCTTTGCAAACATTGAAAACATATCCTATTCATGGATATGTTCCCTTTACAAAACTCTGAAAACCTTATAATTTTTTAAATTTATTAAAATGAATCAGGGCCATTGATCTCGAGATCAAACATTATCTTCATTGTTAATTCATCAAACTCTTCCCATCTCTACAACATCCATTAAAAAGAGAATTTCAACCTTCTAGGTCGAATTTAGCTTTGCAACTATTTAGATCAACTCCATTAAACCTCTTAGACATCTTTGAGTCATTTAAACTCACATTTATGCTCACGAATTAGGGGATTCCACTCTAATTTTTCTTTGTTTTCCCCCAAATTTGTGTTGGTTCTTGGCCCATACAAGCCTGATGTTTGAACCAAAAACTATGATACCATTCTTTAACATACCCCAGTCCAATAGCTAAGGAACATTACATGCAGGAAAACACATTAAATCATAAATATTTCTTTCTAATTAAATTTTTGTACCTTACCAACTACAGATCACAGACATATTTAACCATTTGACTAATACCATACTATAAATTCATCTTAAAAAATAAAGATAGCTATGAATGAAATTGTTCAAGCAATAACAAAATACCCAACATTCATTTAAACCATTTACACAGTAGAATAACATAAGAACAAAACATAAACATTTATCTGTTAATAATTAACCAACTAGTTGTGTATGAAGGGTGAACTTCCCATCCATGGGCGATATTGTTCATTTTCTCTCAACAATAGGCCAACCCCAAGCTGAGGCTATGAATCCACAAGGAGATCCTAACACTGTTTTTACAATCTCCACACACAGCAGCCCAAAAATCCAGTTTCTACTCCCACAACAGTTCCAACCCTCCAGTTCTCTCTTCCCCACAACCTACACTACCCAAGGAATGTACCCCCATTCATTGCTCACGGCCCCTCGGGTTGTACCATTCATTTATCAGGTCCACTAGTGCACTTGGTTTTTCATGAGTCTCTTAGTTGCGGACTCTAGGAACTCTCAACTGCTTCAAGAGTTCACACAATAGCCTTCACAAGGCTCTTGAATCATTTCCTCAATAGGAAAATGCATTGCATGCTCACAAGCCAATTTTCTTTTCCAGCACAACCACAGCTCAATAATGGTTGCCTTCAAGCACAACATGGATTGGACTTTTCCCAACACTTAGCTCCTCTCTTGGTGCCAAAAATATGCATGTAAAAACTTGTATCTATTCTCCATACGAATTTCCCTTCTTCTTCCTTTCTTGCTTGACTTTCATTCTTCCCAAAGATTATTGTACTTCATCCCATGCTCCCCAATAAATATGGGATGTGACTCCTTACACTCACCCTCTTACATGAGTTAAATGATTGGCTATGGGAACACTCAACAACAATAGAAGGTTATACACAAAGATAATAATTTTAGGAATGTGGGTTGTGTTATAGAACAAGTTGTAGGTTGGGAAAATCCTGACCCAACCACTAAATGGTGACAACTAAGAGGTCACCTACACACTATCACCTTAGGTAGGTGTCCCCGTCACTTTAGAGGTGAGGTAGTCACCTCAAGGGGGGAATCTCGGTGACCCTAGGGAGAAAAGGTTGAATATGGATGAAGATGGAGATGAAGTTACTAGAAGTCAAGTCTAAATGGTATGAAGGTCTTATAATGAGGTATTTGTAAGGTCCAAGGGTTTCCAAGTAGTTTGAGTGACCCGTCAAGTGTGAGTACCTTCCCGTGACACAAGAAAAAAAAGAATATGTTGCAATATAATCAAGTGGACAAGAAAGTGAAGCTTTTTGTCCCTAATAACAACAGTTAGTAACTAATGCATATTAACAAATAAAGGTATCTAAATCAGCATAAAGTGAACATAAGACTAGTTAACCAATGTCAAAGCAAAACTAGCAATTGGCTATGAATTATGAAGTACTTTGCGAGAAAGTAAGAGGGATTTTATGAAATGATTTTCTGCAGTAAATTGTCGGCCTTATGGATGTATCATTCAAAGGTGTACAACAGAAAAATAAACCATCAAAATATGCCCCAAGTTAGCCTAAAAAGTGTGTCCTAACTAGTAGATTAAGTGAGTGGAGTTTGGTGAGTTTCTTAGGATTAGTTTGTGAGATATTAGTGGTCTAGGGTTAGGGTTTTCTACAGCCTTATGGCTGTAGGAAACAAGTTAGTAAAAAAAAAAAATTATTGGGAGAAAGAGGACACCTCAATGAGGCAAGAGAGCCAAGTCCTCAAATAAAACTTTCCAAATGAGATAGACTTATAATTCACAAAAATCATGTTTCCCAAGAAAATGATTTTATATCTCAAATGAAATAATAAATGACTAGTGCTCTTAAAAATTGGGTAAATGGGGTCATGCAAAGAAAGAGATAGAGAAGCTACCTCCTTGGGGGTGTAAACCCTCTTACTCCCCAAGGCAAGTTTCTCTAGCTAGGGTTTAAGCTAAGAGGGTGTATGCCCTTATACTTCTCTTAGAAAACCCTTGTTTAACCAATAACATAAAGCATAAAATGATGAAGACTCTGGTGGGGGTGTATGCCCTTGTACTTCCCACCTAGCTCCTAGCACAATAACCTTGACTTGAAACAAATGATAGCATGAAGGTAAAAACCATACCATTTCAAGGAAAAATGCTAAGATAATCCACCACAATAGCAAGACAGAAGCCTTCCAAGGCTAGTGCATCACTTCCATTAACCATAACATCAAGAGATAACCATAAACAAGAGCCAAGACAGAAAAAATTTCCAAAGGTAGTGAAAATTTCAGACCAATACTTCTTACAAGAGGGAGAGTTATATTAAAATGAGATCTTATGATATCTTATTTATACAAAATGTCACCAAGGTGACTTGTCCACATAGTTAGGGGTAAACCACAATACTAAGGGTCAAAAACCCTAATCTTCCCCCCTTAACTAAGTAATATTAAAAAATTCATTAAAATTTCACTTTTGCACATAAGAAAAACCCTAATTCATATGGACATCACCCCTTTAGGGGATGTTTTGGCACAAAGAGGAGGTCGTCGGTGATGGAGGAGAGTGGAGGGGATTCTAAAATCCATATATCAATAAATAAGACCATTTCCTTCATGATTCCTTCAAAACTTCCATGTGGCATTGCATTTCACCTCACCACCATGCTCTAACCCCCCCCAGTTGATGTCATGCTAAAAAAGGAGACGTTTTTCCCCTCCTGGAAAAATAGTTTGGCATGTGAGGGTTGGGCTAGGTCTTCCACATCATATTTTAGGTTTCCAACACTTTATCTTTCTCATCTGGCATGTAGGCCCTTGACATCCATCTATGGGCTTCAATCCCCATGGAAGCCCAAGCTAGGCTTGTTCTTCCAAAATTGTCCACCAACTAGGTCCTGCAAAGACAAATAAGCATGCCCTCCAAGGATATAAATTCATAACATCATGATAAGTGAATCCAATCAATAAATGATCCACCTAAGCATGTGAATTGAAGATCACTATATCAAACAGTTAATTTCTCAAAGACATTATGCAACTTGTCAAGCTTGAATATGGGAGGGTTGACAAGCTATCCTATTGGGTAGATATTTCCCTAGGTCAAGGAAATTTTCCAAGAGATCCCTCTCTGAGCCATGTAAAGTAGATGAGGTGGTTGGGGTTAAGACTCAATGGGCATAGGGCTCATGACATACAAGAGGTTGTATTGTCTCATTCATGGGTACCTTTGTAGAGGGTGTATGGTACCTTCATCCGCAATGCATTTTTCCAAGCCCATTATTTTCCATTCTTTCGTAATTTTAAGGAAATTTTGAAGGCCACCACCCTTGCATGGTGTCCAAATAATGACAGTGTCACCAACAAACACTTAGTGGAAATGAGAAGGTTGGCTCATGATGAGACCCCCTTTCTCTAAGCCATGCAACTGAGAGACATTACCCTAGCTTAGTGACCATATGATGGTAATTTCATACCACTAGATATTCATGGACATGATAAGTCGGCTCGTGATGAGACCTCCTATCCTTCAACTAACCTTTTAAGCATTATTTATCATATTTCATTGTGGGTCCCCCTTTATTCAAATATAAGTGTTTCATTGCATTCCTGGGTGATCCTTGGGAGAAGCATCTAGAAGGTTCATACATAAGCTTTTATATTTTACCCAACATCAATCCCTCTGGGCCTTCAGCCCCTTCCTCCCATAGAATGAGGGACAACCCCTTCTTGGGTCAATACACCCTAAAATCCCAAGAAATAAGGAAATGGGGGGGAATAGTGATGGAAAGTGGTAAGTATGGTCGGAAACAATACGATGTTTGTTCAAGGGAGTTCATATTAACAAAACCATCCCCGAGGAAGACCACTTACTAGGGAATAATGTCAACCACCAAGGTGAAATAGGGAAAAATGCATAATTTCTAAGCATATATCATGAAATCTAGAGCAATCTAATATACAACATACTCAAATGTATTAAATATTGAAATTATGCTTACCATAATATTGACTTGTACCTCATGGAACAAGGCACACTACCTTCCAAAAGCCAATTGATGTGGTGGATTCCATCTGGAAATATGCGACCATCTGTTGTGGTGAGGGGGGTCTCCATCTGTGCAAAAGGAAATTGTTGGTCATGTAGTCTCTCGACACTCCATATATGCAACCTGAGGGCCTCGAGAAATAATATCCTTAGTTATCCACAAAATGGGGATAACAGGTTGGATTAATACCCATGAATAATTCCCCCTTGGAGCCCCTCTCTCTTATGGAATCATAGATCCCCCATCGTTCTTCATTCCTTTTGTGTCGCAACCAGATATTACTATTTTTATTAATTATTTCAATTCACATAATATACCATTAGGCATATAGTCACATTAAACAAATATAGGCTCTTTGCCCCAACACATTGACTCACCAATCTATATTACATTTATATAATTACATTAAAATTTGTGGGGATTAAAATTGGGGATGTGCCAGGATAAAAGGAAAATTAAAACACTAACAGACACAACAAGAACATTTATCAGTGTTTTACCTTTGACATTCATTCAATCATCATATAAAATGGATACCCCATATTCGGTCCAATCATTTGTAAATTGGGAGTCCCATTGTTTTGTATTTGTTATACCCAAGGCTCATGTATCCTTTAGTGGCATAGTTGATGGCATAAACCATATTGTACCAATAGAGTGAGCGAACAACATTGAATGGTATGACACATGCATATATAACCATGAGCACTTTCACATCCACGTAATTATTACAACATTGGTCAAGGAAATATGATATTGTTCTATGCCCTAAATGCACAGGTGAGGATCCAATAGGATATAGGATTTGACAACCAAACATTCTATATGAGGTCTTAGATTCAACCTTTTCTTTTTTTTATTTTTTTGTTTCCTCCTCTTCTATGAGTTATTTATTTCTATCTTTTGTTGGCATTGTATTATAGTTTTTGACTCCTATTACCTTACTCTTCTTTTCCTAACCAAGCATAATCCTACAAGGATTCTTCCTCACACATGTATATGAATTTGTGTAAGTTTTGTTACAACTGGGGCATGAAAATTTAGTGGCTCTTCCCCCTTTTCCTCCATCAAGCCTTCTCCCATACTTCCACAAGGGTGTTGAACTCTCTTTGGGTTTTTTAACATCATCACTATTAGCTTTGTTGTCCCCTTCATCACTTTCTATTTCTTCCTCCTCTCCATGGCATGAGCCACAACCATACTCTACTTGTTCCTCTTCATATTTGGTATTTTGATTTCCCATCAACACCATCATAATAAAAAATGGAATTATAATGATAGACCACATACCTATCATAATCTTGAGAATAACATGTTGCCTTCAATAAAACAAGGGATAAAAAGGAATGGGAAAGTGTAGGAAAAAGGGATATTCAATATAGAGAATGTACAAGTTTACATCACATGGAGAAAAAATGAGAAAGAATGGGCTTAGAGCATACCTATTCACCTCTCCAATAGCATTTGAATGTAACTATGCCAGCCTTCAATCTCCCTTCAAAACTCTCACAAATATTCTCCTCAACAACTAGCAAGAAGCCCACACAAAACCCTAGCAAAGATGAGTGAAATGAATTAAAAGAGTGATAGAATGAGAGAAAATGGAGTGAGAAATCCATCAATAAACCCTAGCCATGATTTATTTTCTTTAGTGGACCCTTGCCTTGGTCCCCATAATCTAAAAGGAAAAAAAAATATTCAAAGGTCATGAGAGCGCATTTTTTCCAACATAGAGTTCTTGAGAAGCATTCATATTGATTTTTGAAGCAAATTGGGAGTGCCCTAGGAGAATCTCTCCCTAATCATTTCTCATAGCACAAGGGAACACCCCAAATACCCTTGGGTCTCACTCCTAAAAAAATATACAAGGCAGGAGTGACCTAGAACATTACTTTAGGGTTAGTCCTCCCTAGAACACAAATACGGAGAACGGCCAAGGGAGAGGGGGAACTCCCACACAATGTAGGATAAAACATATAAGTATGGTAAAAAATACAACCATGCCTAATGGATTTGAATAGGAGAATGTGATTAGATAAAATTCCATTAACTATGACAAAATCTTCCATGAGAAAAGTCTACATCATCCTATTGAATTTGGTTCCAAAACAAAGACACAACATGATGAGATTAAATCCCTAGTGCACCTTGTCATGATCTTTGTTGAATTCAATCTTTAGGAGAAAATAGTCTTTATTAGTCTCCCTATCCCACTCCATACATTCTCAGACAATAATTACTATATCCAATGAGTTTAAACACACCTTGATTGAGAAATTTTAAGAGCCTTCCTTCTCTAGATCTTATTTGGGCCATCCTGAACAAATGCTCTTCAATTGTTTCCCACATGACATTATAAAACATTCACATGTCATATCATTTGACATGAGAAATTTCATATTCTTTATTCTAGAAAAATAGCTCATATTTTGAAACTTCTTTACTTAATGATTACATCTCAAAAGAATTAACCTCAGTGCCTTAGTGGGGACCACCCTACTGCATTTTGTTTGTCCTCTTGCACCTAATTTGTCAAAGGGTTAGAGTTGAAAATAATCTAGAAGTGCAAGCTAGAGATGTTCTTAATTTCCAATTTTTCTTCTTCTAAAATAATATTTAGTTACTATCCAATGCAATCCTTCCCTAGGAACCCTAGCTTTATATTCTGCTTCTCATTTGATCATGTTCTCTCGCTTGGTAATCTCAATTTGGATATGAGTACTAAATAATCCCTCCCCCACAAGTATTTAATAACTTCAACCTTCAATGCCCTAATGTGATTTTAAAATTAATTTTTTATCAATCATCTTATCCAACAACAAATTAGATTTTGGTCTTGTTACCCCTCATATTACATGAGTGGTAAACTTGTGATTTTCATCATATGACAAGGGTGACATGTTGGGATGTTGAGGGACCTTCCATTTTTGCTTCAATATAACACATCATGGTTGGGGATTGTTCATTTTGATGGTTGGGGATAGATCATTTTGATGGTTGTGGATCCTCATAATTCATCTTTGTGATGCATGGGATTACACAAGATGATTCAATGATTTATATGGTGGGAATCATGATAGATATTTCCTAGGGCATTGTGTCCCTTTCCTTGGGCATTACAACATTACCTAGGGAATCACATATTGCATTGAGAGTTGTGATAGGTGCATTGGGAGTTGTGAACCATGCATCAGGAGTTGTGACACTACCTAGGGAATTATGACATTTCCAAGGGGACTATGGCATGCATTATGAACCATGAATTTTCCTATATCATTGTGGAGGAATTTTTTCATAGGTTTTTCATAATGATATTTATTTAGCAGATATAGTATCAACACGTTGGCACATGATTCATGTTATTTTAGCCCATGGACGAGGATTTATGACATGGCACATATTGATGCAGGCACCCTGGGGTTTAAGGTGTCTATCTAGATCTTATGGTGTTAATTGATGAGATAGACACTCACTCTCATGGAGAACTCCATTCTTTTATGGTATTTCATGATTGCATGTTATGCTTGGAAGGGCCAACCACTCCTTGTTGCACAAATGAACTTCATTACTACAATGCTTGGATTCTTTCTTCTATTTCGATTTTGATAGTGCACTTTATGATGGACATACACTTCATTCTCATAGAGTGTTATCTTATTTGCACACATGTGGAGGAATCTAACATGGTTTGAATTAGATAGATGTTGTTGCATAGATATGGAAGATATTGGGGTCTTTGTTGACTTAAAATTTGGTTCATAGTGTCTATTCTATGCTAGTCAACCCCCTTTAATGAGATGCACTTCATTTTCCTTGATCTATGGATGATTGCTACACTCTAAATCCATACGTGCCATTTGGAGGGTTTTGTTGCACATCTCTTGGGGTGGTTGTATTTTGGAGCTTAAGGTTGGATGCTTTATGGCCCACTTGTGTTGAGTGCTCCATCTATTGAGGCCTTTTTCACACTTTTTCCATGACGATGAGGAGGACACACTTGAGGAGGAGGATTGCACACATCTCGATGCCACTTTGATGAGGAGTTCATTTTGCACATATTCCTATGCTATTTGTTCATAGAATCCATATATGGAGTATTTACTTAGTCTTCTACCTTGGGAAGATGGACACATGCCACATGGAGCTTTTATTATACCTCCTTCATGGGACGACCTAGTATAAAGGGTCACATGTGTGGATGGATTTGGTTATTTAGCACACTTCTAGAAGACTTAGCTATGGATTTATTTTATTTATCCATAGGAGCAGGCCATTTAGCACACATTTCATGCTACTTTATTGAAAATTCCCCACTCTTTTGGTCCTTGTTTCAGACTTGGACACACATCTTGAAGGAAACTCATGTGGATATGAATTCATTTGCTAAAAGAGATGCCTAGATTTTTTGAGCATAGTATTTTTTTTAATTCTTGTTTTTTATTATTTTAAAATTTCAGGACAAGATTGCTACTGAGTCGTAACAATCTGTACAGCGAGGTGTCGCAGAGCTGATAGAGGCAGCCTTGCGACCTGAGAGCCTTTCTATGATGAATATAGCATGGAATCAATGGTCAGGACAAGATTGCTACTGAGTCATAACGATTTTTACAGGGAGGAATTATATAGTTGGTGGAACGTCTCATAGTCTAAGAGCTTTGATTGGAGGTAATGATTAAGAACATATAAAAATATATATGTGTTTTTGTTTTTAAGAGATTACATATTTAAATCCAAAAAAGTAGGGTATATACAATTGCGAGGTACAAATCCAAAAAATAGGGTATATAGAATTGTCAAAAAAATAGGGTATATAGAATTGTCAAAAAATAAAAGGCTTAGTCTAAATATTCTATAAAATGGTTCTTCTCCCGTGAGTAATCCAAGTGCCTCAAAGATTTTTCAGCATGATGAATCCATTTCTACATTCAAAATAGATTTTAAACCACAAAAAATAAAAACCATTTCATAAAATAGTTAAACAATATTGAAATAAAATTCTACATAAAATATTTTTCTTTATATTTATTTAATGTTATGTATGATGATGTTGTATTTTTTATATTACAACATAGCTAAGAAAATTAGCTCTACAACTAATTAGAAACCTAACATACGAAAATATAGTACATGAAAATATCTTTAATATAGAAAATAATTTTAATAAAAAATTAGAAAAAAACTTTTTAAGAAAAAAAGCGGTGCCTAATAAATCTGCATTTAAAACTAATAACAAATATAACATATGAAATACATTACATGAAAATATTTTTAATAAAATTCTTTTAAAAAATACTTTTAAATTAAAAAAATGTAATTGTAAATTATTTCCTTCTAATTCTCAAATTATGTGTAAAAGTATCTTTTATTTAACAAATAAATAAAAACATTTTTATATCAATTTAATACATAACTAAATTATAAATTTTAAATTTAATTATTATTATTATTATTATAAATTTTAAAATTCAATTATTATATTTTTAATGTTTAAATTTAAAAATTCAATTATTATATTTATTTTTATATTTTTAATATTTAAATTTATGGTTTTTCAAAACAAATTTTCATTATTTTACTTTTGAAATTTAAATATTTTATATAATTTATTTATATGTTAATATTTTCTTAAGTGATGAGTTGATTTTTATTCTTTAGCCTATGATATTAAGTCTATGTAATGTGATTTTGTTTCATATTTTGTTGGTGCATAAATGTAAATTGAAGCACATATTATTTATTGAATAATTAATATTATTAACAAGTTAGTCAATTTTGATTTGATTTGGTTATTGAGATAGGTTTTAATTGAATTTAGAGAAATAAGGTACATTGTGCAATCCAATATTGAAGAGATTGTGATATTTGTCATATTTATCCATCTCATATAAAATTGGTCCACTTTTAAATTTTATAAAAAAAACTAATAAAATAAAGTCTCTTTATAAGTTTAGTAGCATAAATCCATCTTAACTTAAAATATTTAATCCCTAGAGTTAAGATGGATCTACTTTGATTTTCTTCTTGATATGGTCTCATATATCTAGTACAAGGAATTAAAATTTAATTTAAAGTATGTTATAATGAACAATTCAAACCTAGTTAGTGAGAAATATAATCTTAGTTGGTGAGAAATATAATCATGATAGTGTGTATTAACTAAAATAGTATATCAACATGTCTTCTTAAAAAAAACATAATTAAAATATACATCTTACAAAAAATATTTATGTTAAGATAATAATAGATCTAATGATCATTAAAAACAAAATTAAAAACAACTAGTCTCTCATAAAAGTAATATTAATATTTAAGATAAAACTCATACATTTAAAACTAACAAAATTAAAAAACAATTAACCTCTCATAAAAGTAATATTAACATTTAAGATAAAACTCATACATTTAAAACTGAAACTATAATTTATAACTAAATTATAACCAAATTAAAAGAAATTAAATAAAAACGAATTTAAATTATATATCTATAATTGTATTTAAAATCCAATATTGAAATATAATTTATAACCAAATTAAAAAAAAAAATTAAGTAAAAACAAATTTAAATTATATATCTATAATTTAAAGAATAATTTATAATGTTTAAAATCAAATATTAAAATATCATTTACTTGTGTGAAATTTAGTAGAGCATAAATATGCATTAACAATGTCACTAAACATGAAAGCTACATGGAAAACACAATTTGTGTACACAATTTTTGTATTAATTATAGGCCTCACAAAAATATTAAATAAAATGGAATTTAAGATTATGGGATGACAAAAGTATTTGGTATGTTGAATATAATATAGGAAGAAATTTTAAAAAATGAATATTCAATTTGAACATGTATGATATTCAAATTATTATTATTATTAAATTAAAATAATAAAATGTGGACTTAACTAGGTCAAAGAATTATTATTATTATTAAATTAAAAATTGAATTAAAATAATAAAATGTGAATTTAACCATTTTTTTAATAGATAACTCAAATTAGATGATAATAACAATGGTATAGGATTAGATGATAATAACAATGGTATAAGATATACATATGCTATTTGAAATTCAATTTATATCCAATTACAAATTGGGTGATATGTGTATATGTTATTTGAAATTCAATTTATATCAAATAAATTGGATGAAATTTTGATGTTCTAGGAAATTAAGTTAATCCATAATGACAAAATAAACTAAATAATTTGTAATTTGTAAGAGAAATTTATTTTATTTTAATCAAATTATTGCTTATACAAAATTGAGAGAAGATATAGTTCTTCAACACTATATCGTTCTTCATGAATATGACATTATGTTAGAAGAGGGGTATGATGGTGTCTTAGTAGACATTATAGTTATAGTAGAGTAGTATAGAAAATATTACAATGTGATATATTATAGTATGCATTATTTTTGAATGCATATAATATTAGATTTTAGATTTTTTTTTTTTAAATAGTTTGTTTTTAAGATTTATTTTAAGAGATATATTCAAATTTTATTTATTTTTGGATAATTTCAATAAATATTGATATTGGTAATCAAATATCAAACTCTAGATAAGATTTAGGTTTTCATCTTTAAATATCATTATTTTTTAGTTTATTATTGAGTGACATTTGTAATGCCACTTGTTTGACATTTTTAAGGTGAATCTACAAACAAATAGTGATATTTATAATGTTAATGCTATCACATTTGAGTCGTCACTTTTCTTAAAATGTATAGTATTAATTGTATGTACAAATATAATCACATAGGCAGACAACATTAGTGGGCCCTCACATGAAGGTGATGGGCGAAAAGTAGAAATGGGGAGACAAGGAATGCATTCATGCAAAAATGAGCGCACATTCTGAAAAACATGCATAAGTTCTTTTTTGTTTACCTTTGGGTCCCTTTAAACCACCATGCAGATTGTCAAGTAGATTGCCAAGTCATAATTTAAAAGAACGTGTACATGCTTCTAGGAATGTGCACACATTAAAAATGTGTTTTCTTTCCTAAGTGCATGCACATTCATATGTGTATTAAAAAAAATACACCTACAGCTTCTAAGAATACACATGCACTTTAAAACACGTGCATGATCTTATAATGTGTGCATGTTTCTAAAATTCAAAATTTTTTTGGTAGGATTAAGAATTCCCAATTACATGTTTTGACATGGATACTTTGAAATTAGGTTCAATATGATGATATTGGTGGTTTAGACTACATAAACAACTAAACCTTTCTTTTTCTAAAAGCTTTTCAATATCTTCATTTTCATGTTATTTTCAAATAGGCTACAAAAATCCATTGTTGGTGAAACCACACACACATATAGATCCAACTATGCATATTCCAAACATATGATAAAAAAAAAGGATATAGTTTTCTATTTTTAAATATTTTTTTCCTCTACATATACCAATCTTAAAATAAAGATGTCTTTTGTTCCTGCTATATAACTTTTTATTGCCTTACCCATTTAAAAAAAAAATGTGTTGCACTAGTATAAACCAAGATATACAACCTAAAAAGAAATTGTTTGATTATGTAGAGACTCTCAAACCTTGAACTAATGCTTGACCTCATAATTTCAAGGTTATGATGACTTTCATAAGTTAAAAAGGTATAAAATTAACATTAAACCTTTTGAAAAAATAGTGGTGCACAAGAACAAAGAGTTCTCTACAATTGTACAAATTTTTTTAAGGAAATCCCATCACTCATTTACTCAACACTTGCACTAATGGGAACTTGTGCATTATATTTTGCAAGAAAAGTAGCATACTATTGTTAGAAAAAATTATCTTTCACATAGTCATACAAACATTCATAAATAAAAATTATGTATTCACCGTACTAAGATTTCATTTTTTTCACCGTATTCAAATCTATTATAAAGGTACCTCAAATCATCCTTTCAAGAGAATATATTGTTGTTTTTCCATATTTACGTTGTCACTAACACATCAAGAGAGACCATCATTAACTTGCACTCACCTAGGTCATAATCACTTATTGGTAGGGAACCATAAACCAAAATCATCTTAGATTATATTTCTTGGGTAAATATTTTCTATGCTATTGTATTAATTTATGGGTTGAATTTGTTCACATATAACAATGCCAAATAGAGACAGTACTAATGCATCTAACAACAAACTTGAGGATTTAATTAGAAGATATAGACCACACACTATTGGTCGTAATTTCAATATTGTTTGTCAAAATCTTACTCGTTGTTAATGACTATTTGTTGGAATTCGATTTTACAATTTTTTTTTGGGGGGGGGGGCATCTTCTGCATTTTGCAGTTCACATCTAGAGTGTAAAGCGAGATATTCTTTGTTGTCTAAGCACTCTTTTTCAAATCTTTCCTTTGCTCCCTATATTCTACATTATGAATACAAATTATAGAGTGTTGGGTGTTTACCCTTTGCTTTCCATGTGAAATTTAGTTTTTGCATGTTGCATCCCACATGTGGAGGTGCAGAGTGCGGAGAATTTCTACTTTAATTAAATCATATGTTCTCATGTTCCACACTCTACATGCAGAGTACAGAGTGTGAGTGTCCTTCAAATCTCAATGCTAATACTTCCAAACCTTTCTCCCGCATTGTATGCAAAATGTGGAGGACTTTTACCTCAGATTTCACTCATGGTCTTATTTCTGTCTTGGACACTAATGTCATCATTTTTCATTTAAGTTTCATTGACGTTGTATTTATAACTTCCCCTTCAAGGATAATACCAAATATCCAAGGTGACAAGGATTTATTGAGGATCATCATACCACACAATTTGATAGATGAACATGGATAGTATGAAACACAACCATTGATTATGGGTACTCTACCTAGGGTTCTACATTTGATAGGTGATTGATGAGGAAAGGATCCTAGGAAAATTTATGAACCATATTATGGAGATACATTGAACAATAAATCTAAGAGAGAT
>JASDQU011026141.1:969-16315 GCA_032191745.1 Picea mariana
ATACATATAGGAGCCAACGACATCCAAAACCCTAACCCAATGACCTGGATTAGTCAACAACCTTAATTCCTTAACTGGAAATAGAAAACCATCGGAAAAAACTATGTGCCGAAAAATCGCCTAACAATGGAAATGAAAATCGAGGCGACATGAAAAATGAGGCAAAAATGTGACATGTTTCCCAAGGCAAAAAAAAATCTCAGGGGAGTTGTCGTCGAATCCTCGCGCAGGGGAGTATCATTTCCAACTTGTTGTTTTATTTTCATACAGGAGGTTACAGGGTTACATAGTCAACAATCCAGGGCAGCAATGCCCATGGATTCTCTACACCAAGAGAACTTCTTAGTGCTCACAGAATTTGTTAATGAATATGCAACATTCTTCAAAGTGTCCACCTTCATCAACAACACTTTCTTTTATTCAACCATGTCTCTCACAAATTGATATTGAATATCAATATTCTTTGTCTTTGAATGACAAGTTGGGTTCTTCGCTAGAAAATTTTCACTATGACTGACACAATCTATCCTTACAGCTTGTTGTACCAACCCAATACCTGAACACAATATCTGTAACCATCTTGCTTCCTTACTTGCATGAGTGGTTTCCATGTATTCAACTTTCGTAGTTGAAAGTGCCACTACAACCTGTCTTTTTCTCATCCAACTGATTTCTCCTCCAAACAGGTTAAACACATACCCGCTTGTAGATCTCCTATTATCTAGATCTCCATCCCAGTCTGCATCCACAAAGCCATGTATATCCAACACTCTGTCCAATCCTGGTCTTCCTTGGTAGCACAATCCATACTTAGCAGTGCGACGTAAATACTTGAAAACCCTTTTTACTATGGTCCAATGCTCCTTCCCTGGTTATGACATATACCTACTCAAAACTCCCACTGCATGTGTAATGTCCAGTCTAGTACAGACCATTGCATACACCAAACTGCCAACTGCACTCGCATATGGAACATGAGACATGTCCTCCTCCTCTTCATGTGTCTTGGGACATTGATCCACATATAAATTTACACCAATAGGAATAGGTACCTTGATCGGTTTACATTCCTGCATATTAAACCTCTACAATATTGTCTCAACATATTTTCTCTGATTTAACCAGTGTTTCCTCTTTTTTTTATCTCTTTTAATTTCCATGCCCAAAATGAAATTTGAAACACTGAGATCCTTCATGTAAAATTTAGAGGACAACTGAGTTTCACATCATGGATAATCTCCTTGTTGTTTCCTATCAACAACATGTCATCCATATACAATACCAAATAAATCAAATGATCACCAATTAATTTAAAATACACATAATGATCCTCTTTTCTTCTTGTGAAGCCAAGTCCCAGCATATAAGTATCAAATTTTTGATACCACATCCTTGGTGATTGTTTTAAACCATACGGGGACTTTTTCAACTTGCATACCAACTCCTTCTTTCCCTTCACATCAAAGCCTTCTAGCTGCTTCATATAGATTTCTTCTTCCAGATCCCCATGTAGTAATGTTGTCTTCACATCCATATTTTCCACTTCAAAATCAAATGAAACAACAACAAATAACAGAAAAATTATAGAAGTAACTTGGCAACAGGAGAAAAAAACTCACCAAAATCGATTCCCTCAATCTAGGAATAACCCTTTACTACTAACTGAGCTTTGTATTTCTCCACTCTTCCTTTTGCATTCAGCTTATTTTTAAATACCCATTTGCTGCCAATGGGATTTATTTCAGTTGGCAACTTCACCAGATCCTGAGCTTTATTCTTATCCAAGGCTTCCATTTCTTCATCCTTGGCCTTTTTCCATAGTTTTCCATCCTTTGAATCCACTGACTCCCTGATAGTTCTAGGATCATCATCAGTAATAGACAAAGAAAAATTTGAATGGAAATCAGATGGAGTATACCTTTCTGGTAGTGTTCTTTCTCGAACAGATATCCTAAATACCAGAGTATGAGGATATTCTTCTTCTTATTCTTGTTCTTATGTAGAGTCTGATTCATTATCCTTTAAATCAAACTCTATTTTCTCTCATTCTTCCTTACTTGGTAGGACTTCTCGTTTAACAACATCCTTCATTTCTCTAAATACCAAATCTCGGCTATACACAACCTTCTTAGTTTCTGGGTTCCAAAGCTTATAACCTTTGAGACCATCTTTATGCCCAATAACGATACACTTTTCAACCTTCTTATCTAGATTACTCTTGTTTTCCTTTGGAACATGAACATAGGCCTCATAGACAAATACCTTGGGATGTGTGAGAGAAATTTTCTTGCCAGTCCATACCTCTTGTTGGAGTCGCCTTCATCTAAATAAGTGAGATGTTATACTTAAGGCCAAAAAACTAGTTTCAGGATTTCGTTTATTTCATGACGCTACCCACTATCCTTAGTATCTCGACACGCAAAGTGGCGATAATGGTTTTAAAGTTTACCCAGGTTAGTGTCAGGAGTAAATCACTTTAAACCTTAGTTAAGCACTGTCAGGTTTTCGTGACTTAGCGATTGCTCTCCCAAAAAGCACTATCTTCATAGCTCCAAGTCACGAAGTTGCGATATTCATTAATTAAGCATGGATTAATTAAGACCTTAAGTCAGATCATGAGTAATTAACTAAATTGCATCATCACGATTTCGGGTTTTGGGGGTTCAAAGGCTAGGAGTGAAATCTTCTGATGCGGCGAACGCCGAAAAGGGGGGATTAAAGACTAAAACACACTTAATTAAAGGAGCTAAACTGGATTAATTGACGCATTAAGCAACCTTTAACATGCACCGTCTACAGAGTAAGTTTTAAATGTTTTTGTTTTTTTTTGTGTTATGACTCGTCAACCATTTATGGCATTTATTTGAACTACGGTGAGGTGACAGATAGTAGGATCTCATTTTTACTTCTAAATATTTCTATTAAGCAATTTGACCATTCTATTCGAAAGGACACTAGGGGTTTAAATGACCAAGATAGAGAGTTTTTCCTTCATTATTTCAATTCTCATTTCTATTTGCGCACAGAGCCATTTTACCAAGTTAACCGTTGTTTGTGATTTTCAATCTTTTCGACAGGTGGTCCAGTTGCAGGTTTCACTATCATGGCTACACAAAAAATGCCCAAGTCAGCTGTCGAAATTTCAGGTCAGGGTTCAGATGTCGTTTCTTATACCTCGCCCCGAAGTATTAATTCTATCAAGACATAGTCATACGTTTCCAACATCCTGCAATCCAAGTCGATAAACTATTCGGATGATTCTAGCAACAACGAGAAGGATGATTTATAAACCAAATACAAAATCGTCACTCAAGCAGAGATGCACAAAATAGCGGYGAGGACCCAGCTTCTTCCCTATTGTAATATGATCAGGTGGGTGCTGGACCATGTGGAYATCCCGACCAAGACGATTATCAACGAATAGAAGGTGACGATTGGTACCTTCAGGCCAGAACATTTGCGGGCAATGTATAAACTGTCACCCACGTTGAACCTTACTCACAATGTCAAATTCCTAGAAGGCTTCAAGAAGAAGGAGTGCTAGTAGTATGCAAAACGTTTGTCYGATATGATCAAAGATTGGGTCTCACACCCCACGAAATTCAGGGCTGACACCAACAAGATCTATTCAATCTCTTCCTTGGAGCCACAGTTCAAGTACATAGCGATGATGACCTGCAAGTTGTATGGGAAGGAAGACACTACCCATTTTTTCCTCCCATGGGTGCCACTCATTCATACAGTTGCTGAGGGTTTCTCCTTTGACTAGGTGAAACTATTTTCCGACAGTCTGACCAGTCGAATTACTGAATATCGAGCACAGAGGGCAAGGAAGAAAGCAGCTTCATTCTTTATGTTTTCTTACGTCATGGATGCCATCTACTTCATGACACCCTTCCCACTAATGAACTGGAGTTGGGCTCCATCTAATACAGAGCCTCATGTCTACCACTCGAATCTTTGGGAGGATAAGGCCAAAGAATTCATCTACGAGATATTCAACTGGGTAATGGTGCCATTGCATGTCGCCATATTTGGCCAACTGCCTCCCAGGATGTCAAATAGCATCATAACCAACCTAAGCAGCGTGGCATATTGGTATCTAGAGATGGAATTTTTGTATATCAAGGTTTTCAGCACCTCTGTCCCTCCATATGCTCTCCCGCTATTCCTACCAGATAAGCTATTGTGTCGTCAAATCGCTAGACAGACTGTGCTCAGCAAAATAAGAAAAGAGCTCAAAGGAGTATCAAAAAAGGTATGGCCACCCTTCCCTATTCATATTGGTGCATATTCCTTGTTAGATTTTGGCCACACCAAAACCGAGGCTACGGCTTTAGAAGAAATGAAGCTGGTCGATATTGAGTTCAAGAAGCATGACCCTAGTAAGGTTGTGAGAAATCACCTGGCGAGTTGCATCCTGAAGAGATATGAGCACAAGGATTCCCCTCATGATGAAATATTTCGGGGTGCGAGGTCCTTCTCTGAAGTCCTAAGTCAGATTCAAGCCCTACCACCTAGAGATATGGCCGATTTTTTGAAATTCCAGGAGCATCGACGGAGTTGTCTCCCCCAGATTTTACAAGGTGAAGCCCCAAAGCTTCCAGTTATAAAGTAGATGGAAGCCAAAGGTGCAAAGGACTCGAATCTTAGCGGGGAGAAGAACCAAGGGAAAACAGGGGAGGCTGGAACCTCAGAGAAAGGAGATGAAGTCCCCCACAAGCAGGAAGGAAACCCTGAAAAGGGTACGCCAAGCAGAGATACCCTCGCAAGGATCGGGTGACTCACTGTCACTCACGTCAAACAAGTCGGTCACAGAGGTCACCTCGAAACAACCATCCAAGGAAATCGGTAGTCTGATTGCTATTATCACACCCCTATAGTTCACAAAGGGGAATCTCGATGCGGGGTGGATTTTCAATGAATAACTGACACCCATTTATGTAGAAAAGTTGCCTCCTAACGAATTTTTCTTTGACAAAAAAAGAAAGGTCGTGGTGAGGTAAGAATTATATCAAAAAGAGGGCGTAATGGATAAAAATTTAAAATCATGACAGATGGGAAGGTCGTGAAAGAGGAAGAATTCACAGAGGAGATAGTTGGGACACTAGGGGCTTATGCTACAGCCAATCAGTACTCATTTGGAACTTTGAAGGCCCAGTTGAAATGAAAGAACCTCCTGATCAATAAATTGGAAGCTAAAGTGGCTACTGTTGAAGCAAATGCCAAGGATGACGTGAGCAAAAGCCTCAAGCAAGCTCAAATAGCCGATCTGCAGGAGATCGAGAAGCTTATATCCGACCTTGAGCAGGTGCGCCAGTCGGTGCAAATCAGCCAAACACAGGTAAGCCAGTAGGGGCAACAAATTATAGAATTACAATCAAAGTTGGACATTGCCGAGAATTAGGCTTTAGACATAAAAAAAATCAGATCCCAAGCTGTCGAAATCCAACAGAAGGTATTAAAGGCTCAACAAGACTTGCTTGTAAAGGTAGGAACCATTCAGAACCACTTTCAGACGATAGTTCAAGGGTTAGAAAGTATTTCCTTGAGGGAAAAAGAAGTCGGGGTAGCTCGAGTTGCTTTCCAAGACGTTGTTATAGCTACAGCAAAGATAGAGATGCTCGGCAGCTCCAAATTATCCATCGTAGAACAAACTAGAGGGAATAATTTGTTGAAGGTCTAGGAGTAGAATATATCAGAAAGTAGGGGGAGAGCTAATGAAGTGATGAATTCTTGTGAGCAAACGTTCGCTTTGATAAGTAAAATTTTGCTAGACCTCGATAAGGAAAGCAGTGTTGGGACGCTGGGCAAAATCAATATAGCTAAGCACCTATTGGACATCAAAGAAAAAATGGAGAAAGAGAAAGTAGAGATATCTCAAATAAGACAGATCGATATGGTCCAAGTGGACAAATGTCTAGTGCAACCAAGTTTACAATTATGCTCTATCATCACGGAAGACCGACAAGTAGGGAAAAGTTTTCCATAGATGGCGAAGAGTTGTTACACCTTTGAAGCAAGCAACCAAGCAGAGACTTCCGGGTTGATAGCCCAGTTGGTGGAGAGGTGTGTCATTTGCATCGAGCAGGCAAAGGGGCAGGTTCCTGGTGCTAAATAATTATAGATGTCAACTGGTTCTATTTCTAGCGCCGGAAGGGCAGAGAAAGGAAGGTGCTCCGCCCTTACGAGGGAAGACAAAGATGAGGAGATGAAACGCTCCAATTTCCCATTTGTAACTGACAGTTTTCCTGAACAATCGAACCTCTAGATGTTCAGAATTTTGTTTAAATAAAGGAAAGATTGTAATAGAAAGGGCTTTTTGCCAGTGGTAGATTGTAATAGAGAAAGTTCTTTTAAGCCAAGATTAATACAAAGCAAATTGAATACTCCATATTTCGTCAAGATTGAGTTATGTGTTTTTCCTCTGTATTCCATGCTTCATGTCATTTTTTACATATATGTCTTTGATGAATGTTTTAGCTGCAATTTAGTATAACTTCTACTGTGGTGATCAGATTCTAGGTATCTAGTTATTTACAATTTTTCCTCTGTATCGGCTACTAGCAGGTGCAAGACCTGTGAATTATTTAGATCTCTACATTATACGCTTTCATCAAGGTATTCCTATATTTTCTTCTTCTGCCACAGCATGGGATTCCTCTTAAATTGATGCCCCACATTGTTGACAGCTCTATGTTTTCACACTCATTTTTCAATATTTTAAACTCGGTTACGAAAAACGGCCTTCAGTTTCGTTAAACCTTTCGATTGGCTTCACTGAATTTTCTCTGTATAATCTAAATTTGAGATAAGCACTTTAAAACATCCACCTTCTTTTAAAGATTTGTTCTCCCCATGACTGTACCCGTCGTAAGACAGCCCAACATTGAACCCAGTCTATTGGATCAAACCAACATCGCTTTGAATCTTTTCGATGCCATACTTAAGACTGCCACCACCCGAATAAAGCTCGAACGTTCATGGGCCACCATTGAGTGAGATATCAGCATTCAAGAATATTTGGAAGCTAGACAAAGACAACTCATAGATTGGCCATAGCTTCATCCCCCGAAGTTGTTTTTTCCCTTTCCTTTTCTTCCACTCTTTTTATATGCTTAGACTCTACATTTTATAGCCTTAAGTGTAGACTCGAGAACAACATCTTTCTGGCACCGTTGTCGAGGATGGATAATAGTAGTCACTTTCCCCTGAGAAAACGACATTTCCAAATTTCATTTTTTGATAGTGAACAAAGAGCGAACACCTTGTTAAGGCTAAACCTTCATCATTCACTTGGTGACTCCACTCTTAAGTAAGCTAGCATCCTTTCGGAAGAACACCAGACAAAACCCAGATGCCAAACAGACAGTGTCGATTTCCGGCCGTGAAAAAATACTAAGACCAAGGGGTCTTTTTAAACAAAACATGGTTGCATATCAACCCAAGTCCAATCAGTCTAAAGATAAGACCTCTTTCGAACCTTCATCCTCGTGAGAACTTCCTCTCAGGAAAATATCGGACAGTACCGTCAAAACCGATACCTCTACGACGACCTCTTACATTACGAAGGGCAACACACCTGCCTCAAAGCTCATCCCTATCGATATCCATCGACTCTCAATATAAACCCCTCCGTCACTCAAGGCCTAGAAGAAATTTCCACGTACACAGATTTGACACCGATGGGTTCTCCCATTTATATATTCTGTAAGTCAGAGGAGCCGAGTCCACGTATACCTTCTTCTCCTTTTTCATCTTTCGCCTCCCCTGGTAAAAAATTTCCCAATTTTTCCCCTTTCCACCCCGAGGAAGCCAGAGAGTCGCTATACATCTTCGCCAACCCTCTTTATAACGCACTAATTTCCTCTCCTAGGTTATCCATGGTCACCGTCAGAGGAGGAGTAGGGGGAATAGGAGGTCAAGGCCAGCAACCACCCCCCAGGGTTTTCACCAAAGTTGCAGCTAGATATGCCCCTTTGGTCCTTCTCGTACCTCTCCATGATTTACCTGAAAACTATATGAAAAACTTACCCAAGTTTACAAGAGAAGGGGATCTAACTGCGGCCGAGCATATCAATTTTTTTGATTAATTCGCTGATATTCTAGGTCTCGAGCATGAGGACGTGTATTCCTGATTTTTTGTCCAAACCTTTGAGGGACAGGTAAGAACTTGGTTTCGGAGCCTGCCCCCAGGTTCAATCATATCCTACGATGCTCTAGAAAACCTCTTTCTCAAACAATGGGGCGAAAGAAACGATCATTTATACTATTTGACCGAGTTTGGGTCTTTAAAGAAGAAGGGATCTGAAACTATTATGGAATTTATCCAAAGGTTTAACAAGTTGTATAATAAGATCCCTGTTGAAGTTAAATCGTCTCAACCCGTCGCTAAAGTAACTTTCGCAGGAGATTTTGAACCCGATTTCACTCTACTATTAAGAGAAAGGAGAGGGGCCGACCTAACCCAAATGCAATATGACGTTGTGGAAATTGAGTCAAACATGATGGCTTCAAGTAAATTAAAAACGAAAATTGAGACGGGGAACAGGGAAACTAGACGTCTCAGAGAACAAGCAGGTCCCTCTGGATCTGGAATATCCACAGAGGACAAAAT
Organism: Picea mariana; assembly: GCA_032191745.1. NCBI lineage: Eukaryota > Viridiplantae > Streptophyta > Pinopsida > Pinales > Pinaceae > Picea > Picea mariana. Next base: position 9,587 of record JASDQU011026141.1, read on the forward strand.
GGATGACATGGCTAGGATAATAAAAGCACTATCAAACAAAATCTCAAGAATGGAGCTAGATCAACCCAAAGCTGATCAATTCATTAAGAGAGAATTTAGGAGAAATCCCAATCCTCAGTTCCAACCAAGACAAATTAAAAATGAAGACCAAAAGATCCAAGCACCTCTAAAAAATGAAAATTTTATAGGGGGGAATGATATGCAAGAGTTCGAAGACTTGGAAGAAGATGTAAACAACTTAGGCGACAACTTTGTACAACCTCACTTGACCAAAGAATATTATGAGAAGTCCCTGGACACAGAACAACCATCGGCCCAAGACAATAACCTAAACGACGTTGACAATTTCGCTTATCAAGGAATGGCCGATACCATAATGGCCGAACTCCAGTACAAGTACAATCTGAGGCCCAGAAACAAACCTGTGTCAACTGCGCAACCTAAGAAAACTTTGCCTAGGCGTGAAATATATGAACCCGTCCATAAAGAGACCAAGACGCGAAATAACATACAGGTAGATTCACAGAATACCAACATAAAAGGGACCAAAGCCCAAGTGAGAAAAAATAAGGCAGTTGAAACCCTGACACCCAAAGCCAGAAAAATTGAAAATAAAACAGTGCTACTAAATAAAGTGGATAGGAAGGAATCCAATGTTTCAGCCAAGGAAACGGATAAAACCGCGGGAGTTTTCTTCCTAGAAAGTGAGATAAAAAAGATCAAGATACCCATACCTTTGGTCGAGTTGGTGAAGAATCTTGTGTACCGAAAAAAAATAACCAAGATGATAAATTTTTCAGATCTGGAGAGTCAGTCCGACATAATAAATCTGGAAGATGACAAGCCTAATATCACTTTTGGTCCACATTTTGAAGGTGCCAGAGATAATGTCACCCCTTTCTATATTACCCTAAAAGTGCACGATCGGTTGTTGCATAATTGCATGCTGGACTCTGGGGCCTCTCATAACGTAATGCCCAAATATATTATGGATAGACTATGCCTTGAAATCACCAAACTCTATGGAGATCTTTACTCATTTGATTCGAGGAGAGTTAAGTGCATGGGCATGATCAAAGATTTAGTAGTCACTCTCACCCAAATTTCAGTGAAAAATGTCTTGATGGACATAGTTGTCGCCGATATACCCCCGAAGTATGGTTTACTATTATCCAGATCTTGGGGAGCCAAGCTTAGGGGATCCCTTCAGCTGGATATGACCTACGCCACAATCCCTGTTTTTGGTGGGCAATTCACACGATTATAGAGGGAAACATGGTTGGCATATACGGTAAGTGATCCACAGAATCCTAACAATTACCCTGTTTACATTGCCGATCAAGACCTGGGAAATTGTATTCTGTCCTTCGATGATACTGAAGATAATTGTACAGAAGAAAGTGACATCAATGAAATCAAAATCGAAAAAACAGCTAAAAATGTGTACAGCACTAGAATTTGGAAAATGTTCTTTGATGGTGTTTCGTCGTGCGAAGGGGCAAGTGAGGGAGTGCTTTTCGTAGCACTTGAAAATGAATTCGTCGTTCCCTTCTCTTACAGGCTACAGTGGGACGTAGACTGCACAAACAATATTTGCGAATATGAATCTCTAGTCCTGTATCTGCAAGCTACCAAGAAGCTGAACATAAGGAACTTAGAGGTCTATGGAGATGATGAACTAATTGTGAAGCACTTAAATCGGCAATATCAGGCCAAGCACCCAAGACTGAGGTCCTACAGAAATTGYGCCTGGGATCTAATGGAAAATTTATTTTCATTGGTAAAGGTTCATTTCATCCCATGAGCTGAAAACCAACAAGCCAATTCACTRGCCAAAGCAGCTGCGGCTTTCACACCCCTTACCACTTTCAAATTAAAATACCACATAGAGGTAAGGCACAGACTATCTATACCAAACAACATACAACACTGGCAGTTCTTCGAAGATGACGAACAGATCGGAAGGTTCCTGAAAATGGTGGGTGATTTCTCCAAGATCCACATTGACCAAGAAAACCAAAACGATCATACATGGATTATGCAGGAAGGGGAGGAGCCTTAGGAGTTTCAAGAGAAAATTGCAAATCATCGTCTGCTAGTGTTAAAAAGTAGTCAAATCCCTAAGGCCCTGATACCTCTAGAAAGGTTGTTTGATCAAAATGACATGCCTCTGAAGTCCACCTTGCATCCCCAACCAGAGGAGGTCGAAGACTGTGACGTGGGCACCACCAAAGAGCCTAGAATAGTGAAGTTATCAAAGTACCTTCATCCTGAGATAAAAAGCAAGTATAAGGACTTACTCGGGCGGTATAAAGATGTCTTTGCATGGTCTTACGATGAGCTCAGAACCTATGATACCTAGGTGATCGAGCACAATATACCTTTGAAACCTGGTGTTAAACCCTTTAGACAGAAGCTCAGACAAATCAACCCCATTTTACTCCCTATGGTCGAAAGAGAAGTGAAAAAAATATTAGATGCAAAAATAATTGTACCTCTCAGGTACTCTAACTGGGTGGCGAACTTAGTCCCGGTTAGGAAGAAAAGTGGGGAGATCGGACTGTGCGTTGACTTTAGAAATCTAAATAAGTCCTCTCTCAAAGATAACTATCCTCTGCCCAAAATGGATCATGTTTTGGAAAAAGTAGTCGGAGCAAATAGGATGTCAATGATTGATGGGTTTTCTGGTTACAATCAAATTGCTCTCAATGAGCATGATAAAGAAAAAATAGCTTTCACCACCCCTTGGGGCACGTTCATGTATGACAAAATGCCTTTTGGTCTCATGAATGCAGGTGCTACCTTCCAGCATGCTATGGATATCGCCTTCATCAGTGAAAGAGATAAATTCATGGTTACCTACCTCGACGACCTGACTATCTTCTCTAAATCCAACGAAGACCATCTGTTACACCTAAAGCAAACGTTTGAAAAATGTCGAAAATTTGGTTTGTCTTTAAACCCCAAGAAGTCTCACTTCACAATGCAAGAAGGTAAACTCTTGGGCCACATTGTGTCTTGGGATGGAATTAAAATCGACCCTAAAAGGGTGGTAGCTATAGACACCATAAATATTCCTAGAAATATAAAGAGATTCAGTCATTTTTAGGAAAAATAAAATTTTTGAGAAGATTTATCCCAAACTTTGTTGAAATCGTGAAATTGATCATAGGTATGCTAAAGAAGAACAACGAAGTGAAATGGACAACAGAGGCTAAAGCATCGTTTGCACGCATCAAGAAAGTTATCAGCGAAGCGCCCATACTGGCAAGCCCTGATTACCTAAAGGATTTCCTGATTTTCTCGTTCRCCTCCGAACACACAGTGGTGGCAGTWCTTCTCCAGAAGAATGAAGAGGGTTTCGAGCAACCAATAGCCTTTTTTAGTAAAAGTCTCARAGATGTTGAACTGARATAMRATATAATAGAGAAACAAGCATATGCTATGGTTAAGGCTTTGAAGGCTTTTAGAACTTACGTGCTTCACTCCAAGGTAATCGCATACGTTCCCACCAGTTTCRTGAAGGATATATTGGTTCAGCCTGACAGTGATGGAAAAAGGGGTCGGTGGCTCACTAAAATTCAAGTTTTTGACGTAGAGGTAAAACCGACGAAACTAGTAAAAGGACAAGGTTTGGCTAAGCTCTTAGCAGAATCAAATTTCAGAGCACTCAGAATAAATAACCTCCAGGGATACGAAGGACATGGGGACGTAAACGAGCCTGACAACAAAATAGCTATCTCCAGAATCGAAGAGAAGTTTTCCCTTTCATATTGGTATAAAGATATAGTGTCCTACCTACTGACCCTAAAATTCCCTAGCGATCTGCCTCCAACCAAAGCCAGGACACTGAAACTACATGCGGTGAAGTACTGTATATCCGAAAGTCAACTGTACTGGAAGGACCCCTTAGGCTTCCTACTGGTTTATTTGGTAGAGGTAGAAACAGAGGGGGTCATAAACAAATTCCATGAAGGAGTGTGTGGGGGGCATCACGCCTGGAGGGCAATTGCTTATAAAATCCTGAGGGAAGGATATTATTGGCCTAAACTTTTCTCGTATGTCAACATCAAAGTCATAGCCTATAACCCTTGCCAGTTATTCGCTGGAAAACAAAAGCTCCCAGCATTACCTCTGGTTTTGTCAAAACCGAAGCCCCTTTTCAACAATCGGGGCTAGATTTTATAGGCGAAATCAACCCACATTCCAGCGCTCAACACAAATGGATTCTCACCGCCACAAATTATTTCACCAAATGGGTGGAGGATATTACGACTAGGAAGGCGACCGATTCGATGGTGACAGATTTCCTAGAAGAGAGCATACTGTCCAGATTTGGTTGTCCCCGAAAGATAGTAATGGATAATGCCCAAGCATTCAAGTCTATGGCAATGGTTATCTTTTGCCAAAAATATAACATCATATTGGGCCACTCCACAACATATTACCCTCAAGGTGATGGGTTAGCCGAATCATCAAAAAAAGTTTAATTACCATAATTAAGAAGGTTTTGAGCGAAAACAAAAGATCTTGGCATGTACACTTAAGGTACGCTTTGTGGGCAAGTCAGATAGGTACGAAGAAATCCATTGGTATTTCCCCTTTTCAAATGGTATACGGGACTGATGTAGTATTACATATAAATCTGGCCCTCCCAGTAATGAAGCTCTGGCAAGATGAGAAAGAAGAGCCAAACCACGTCACAAGAAGAATAAATCAGTTGATCAAGGTCCAACAACGCAGAACCGAGGTGGACGCAAGGATGCAGAAATACCAGGACAACATGAAAGCATTGTTCAATCATAAAGCCAAAAACAGGGATTTTCTCCCCGGCGATTTGGTTTTGAAATGGGATGCTAGGAGGGAAGATTCGAAAAAACATGGTAAATTCAATCATATCTAGTACGGACCGTTCAAAGTCTCATCTTCTGAAGGGAAGAATTCATTTCTGTTAGAGAATTTGGACGGAAAAACTCTCAGCGCCCCTGTCAACGGGCGTTATTTAAAGCATTATATGTAATAAATGAGTCCCAAATCGCCATTGTATATACCAGTTTGTGTTTCCCTTTTTCTTTTTAATAAACTTTTCGGTAAGTTCACTTTCATCGCAAATAAAATAGGCTATTGTTTTCTTAGAAGTAGAGACATAAATTTTGACACCCAGGATCCCATAAATCCCGAAGACCTGATACTCTTCGTGTTGTTTCATACAGGCCTCCGAATTACAACCCAAACTGTGAAAGGAGAAAGGGAAGGTCAGGTATCCGGAAATTGACCCACCCGAAACAGGTGACAAAGAATATTTTTTCAAGAAGAGAATGAAGTGGTAAGGCAAAGGGATGAATTTCCAAAGTATTTGGGTTTTCAAACGTATCATTTTAACACAATAGTGGTCTCACAAGTATGATGTTCTCACCTGAGTCAGGATTTCATGATAACATCTGGTTTGTTGAGGTCCATAGCCTTCTCTCTTTCCCTTTTTCATCCTTGGTCCTCTCTCCTTAAGCTCTGAAACCTGCCCATACCATCCACAGAGGAAAAGAGATTTCACTTCAATTTGGGAAACTGGCGAACGTCTCCAGAAGCGAGCTGGTCTTCACAGCTCCTTAGTCCCTTGCTAAACAAGACCATGCGTAGGCGGATCCTAACTCTCTTAGGTCTTTTAGCAGTTTTCAAATGGTTAGGTCTTGCTCCAAAGAAGACCCCTGGAAATGAATTCCCCCCTTTTTTCCTGTGGACTAGGGCATTGTGAAGATTAAGAGAAAGTTGGTCCAGATCACTCAAAGCAAGTTGACAGGCCTCTGTTGTGAATTTTACACAGATATCGCCCATGGTATAACTTATACTAATTGATTTCCCCCACTTCATTTTCCAAAAATAAAATATAAGACAGATGGTGAAAGTAAATTCATAATTGATTCCCCCCATCTAGTCCAAAGAGATGATGAAAGGAAATTCATAAAATGATTGCCCTCATCTCAGCATTTAAATGCATAATTACCTTTTGAAGTGGTGAAAGGAAATTCAATAAAGGGGACCAGACAACTTGACCGGGGTACTGAACAGGCTCGCTGGCAGTGAAGCAATGTCTAAGATATCTATAAGGCTGTCATACATCAATCATACTATGCTCTGGTAATTATCTTTCTCGAAACTGGATCTACATCTCAGGTTCATTGCAGGTCTCCCTGATTAAGCATAGATTTTACTTCGTTTTGATGCAAGCCAAAACCTACTAGACCTGTTGAATTTCCTAAGATTTGTTTGGACTGTCTTGAGTAGAACCAATTTCAGTATCGAGGAAGGGAAATTTACCGTGGACTGCGACTGAGATTAGAAAGCATTCCGGGTATTGTAATCTTTCTAGAATTAATTTTGAAACCTCAAGGTTCTCTCTATATCCTCTTTCCCAACCAGTTTCTCAGAAGCAAACTGATGACTCCATTTGTCCATACAGGCACTCAGTCTACTTTTCTTCTCGTCCTGCGAGGAGACGAGATCCCTAGTTGGAGCCTATGTTGGAGCCGCCTTCATCTAAATAAGTGAGATGTTATACTTAAGGCCAAAAAACTAGTTTCATTATTTCGTTTATTTCGTGATGCTACCCACTGTCTTTAGTATCCCAACATGTGAAGTGGCGATAACAGTTTTAAAGTTTACCCAGGTTAGTGTCAAGAGTAAATCACTTTAAACCTTAGTTAAGCACTGTCGAGATTTCATGACTCCGCG
>JASDQU011026142.1:25403-36429 GCA_032191745.1 Picea mariana
ATAATAGTTATTAGTAGATTGTATATAATAGTTAGAATAGTTAGATTTAGTTTTAATTTAATTTAGTAATTTGTTTTAATTAGGTTAGTATAGTTTAGTTTGTTTTATTAGTTGTAATCAGTGTAGTTTCTTTTAGTTTGTTTTAGATAGTTCGATTTGTTTATTAGTTTAGTTATAGTACTTAGCTCAGATCAGTTTTTCTCTTTGGTTCTCTTAGGAGACCTCAGGGCGGCCAACGGAGTCGTTAAACTCGTCAGGGTGGTTCATTCCAAACGGCTTGGGTTATTTAGACAACCTTGGACCGGTTCCACTCTTCCAGTTGACGGATGGACAGTTTCGCCCGTCAACAAATGGCGCTAGAAGGAGGGCCAAACTAAATTGATGGCACGAGGTGGTCGCAAGACTCCTCCACCCCCTAATCGCTCCCCTATAGTGACTAGAAGCCGTTCATTCGATAGTATCCCCCCCCAAACAGCAACTACTTCAAACGAAGATCCACAGATCACAGTTGAGCCAGCAAACCCTAATCCTACAGGTGGTGATATACAAGAAATTTTTAGACAATCTCTTATTAAATCACATAAAGCCTTTGCTAGTCTTAGGCAACCAAATCGCCCGTGGGGTCAACCTTTAGACTTCTCTGAAGTCGGAGAACAATTAGGTGATATAGACCTTACTGTGAATCCTACATATCCAAACACAAATCCTGCTGCAGGAGGATCTGGGATACCTCCTTCACCACCTCCCTCATCTCCTTCTTCTTCTGGAGGAGATTCCTCTTCTGACGAAGGTAAACCACCTTCCCGTCCTTCCACACCCAATTCCCCAATGGAAAATCAGAACAAACCTGCTAGACCATGGTTGGACAAGGATGTTGTAGCTGTACCTGGAGCCCAGCACCCTTTACCTAAGCACCCAGAGAAATGGCTTCCTAATTTTGATCCCGATTCAAAACAGATAGCTGAAGATCATATCAAAAAATTTACGTTAGCCATCAGACTCCGTAACGTTGAACATGAAGATGTTGTCTGTAGGTTGTTCCCTTACACCTTTGAGGGTAATGCATCCACATGGTACTTTGCCCAGTAGCCTCATACTATAGTATCTTGGGAAAAGTTTGAGTCATGCTTTTTGGAAAAATTCAGAGATGGAAAACCTCCGGAAGTCTTAGTCATGGATCTTTCAAACTTAAAAATGAACGCAAAAGAAAAAGTTAAATATTTTAATCAAAGATTTCTAACACTTAAAAATCGAATCCTTGCAGACTCTATGTCTGCAGAAAGCCTTGTAATAGCTTACTACACTAAAGCTCTACATCAAAGTATAGCTATTTGGGTGAAAAGATCCAAGAAGGCCACGTTGTTAGAATCCTTTGAAGAGGATACGCAAATTGAAAAGGACATTCTTAGTATTAAGGATTCTTCTAGCAACGAAACTGAGACTGTTTCTTCTCCCAAGAAGAAGATTGAAATTCTACCTAGACCTACACAAAATAAAACACAATCCGAAAACTTTGATTTGGAAAATTTAACCAAAGTTGTACAAAAGTTATCTAATCAAGTTATAGACTTAAAAAGGTCGATCGAGGAAGCCTCTTCGAGCAAAGGACCCTACAAACCTCCTTTCCGGAAGCCTTTTCCCCCAAACCGGCCTAATCCAAACCCTGAAGGCTTAAACCTAGAAAGTTTGCAATGTGCTCTACAGACAATTCTAGGAGCCCAAGATGACTTGATCCCTCTTGAAATTCCTCAAGAGGAAGTCGAGCAGGAAATGACTCAAGAAGAAGAGTCTTCTCCAAATATCTTTGGACATTTCTCGGATAGTATCTTTCAAGCCAACTTCAAGACTGTTCACCCTTATAACACTAGGAGTAAGACAGCAAGTAAACCTCCTGCCGAGAATACTACAACTTCCCCCCCAAAGCCATCTAAATCAGCAGAAACTAAACAAAGTTATGCTAGCCCTAAATTAGATTATGATGTTGTTGAAGATCTTAAAAAATTACGGGCTAACATTTCTATTTTTGAGTTGTTGAAATTTCCATTTTTGTTACAAAATATGTTGCAGAATATTTTAGACAATGGCAAGAATGGTAATTCAAACGGTAATAAGGTTGTGCAAAGCAAAGTTCCACAGAAGACTTCAACAAAAAGTAATCCTGATCCTCAAGATAAAGGAAGCCTTCCTGTACCAAATGTAAATAATGTGAATAATGTAAATGACACAAATAATGTAGATAAAGTAGCATTAGAAAACGTGAGTAAGAAATCACATGCTCGCAAGAATGTACCTCCTTTTCTTTTAACTTTCGAAATCTTCAACAGAAATGTGCATAATTGTATGGTTGACTCAGGAGCATCGTCAAATATGATGCCTTGGTCAGTCTGCCAAAAGATTAACGCCGAAGTAGAACCATCTTCTTTGAAAATCATACAACTTGATCGAACAGATGTTAAAGTTATAGGCGAACTAAAAAATGTATTGATTAGATTATCATCTAACCCAAAGGTTCATCAGGTTATTGATATAATTGTGGTGGGTATTCCAGAAGTGTGTGGTATGTTTTTGAGAAGGGACTGGTCGGAGCAGCTACATGGTTACTTCGCAACAGACTGGTCTCACTTATGGCTTCCAGAAAATGGTAAGCCCAACAAGATCAGGGTGAATCATGAGCGTTACCTCAAGTTCACGGTAACAGACTTGAATGACCCCAATGAACCATATACACCTCCGGCAGATTCACCTGAAGTCCAAGGGATGGACACCTTCTTCGGAAACTTCATGGCTGAAGTTTCACCTATCAACAATTTGCAACAACAATCCGAGATCAAATCATGTACGCAACCAACAGATTCTATCCAATAGTCCCGTGAGCCCGATGAAAACCAAATTTGGTATTTATATTTCGACAGTTCCAAGTCTAAAGAAGGAGCTGGTGCAGGCTGCATCATCATTGATCCGGCAGGTAGCAAAACAGTATTGGCTTGTAGATTAGAATTTGAATGTACTAAGAATATTGCAGAATATGAAGCTTTATTACAAGGTCTCAGAAAAGCCTTGGACATGCGCATTCAAAATCTAATTGTATTCGGCGACTCTGAGATAGTGGTCAGGCAGGTGAGAAATTCTATACATTGTCTTTCCCCGCATCTCAAGTGTTACTAGTCTGAGGTATGGAGTTTAATAAACAAGTTTTCTACTTTTAATATAAATTCCATTCCTAGATTAAATAATGCTGAAGCAGATCTACTAGCTAATGTTGCCTCTAAACTTCTTCCTGCAGAAGGCTTATCTCCAAACGCATTCTCCGTGGAGCTATTGTTTCGACCATCTATTCCTGACAATATCACGAACTGGAGAGTGTTTGATGATGATCAGCAAATCAACAACTTTCTGCACATGAAGGAAACCTTTCAAGGCGCTGTGATAGATGAACAAACACACGACGACAATTTGCGTGACTTTACGGTAATACCTAATCCGAAACCTCCTGAAGCTCTATCGGACATGGTAAATTCCATACCCAAATCTGTTTCTAGATTAGAAAAGTTTTATGATTTTGAAGATAAATTTAAAAAGACGGTCAATTGTAAAACCAACAGTTCCTCATTGTCTTATGAAAAAGTCAATTTAGGAACTAGTGAAAACCCTCAGTGTATCAACTTAGGCTTGGGATGTTCTAAACAAGAAAAAGCTGCTTTTGTTAAATTATTCAAATAATTCAAGGATGTCTTTGCTTGGACTTACAAAGATGTTAAAATATTCGATCCTAATATTATACAGCATGTCATCCCGATGAAGCCCCAAATCTTTCCCTTCCAACAGAAACTGAGGAAAATGCATCCTAAACTAGAACCGACCGTACAAAAAGAATTGAATAAACTCCTAGGTGCTAAAATAATTTTTCCTGTTAGACACACCCAATGGGTATCCAACCTCGTCCCAGTGCAGAAGAAAAATGGGGAGATTCAACTTTGTGTCGATTTCCAGAACCTCAACAAAGCGTCTGATAAAGATAATTATCCTGTCCCTCCCATGGAACAGATACTTCAACAAGTATCTGGTTCTGAGAGGCTATCCTTATTGGATGGTTTCTCTAGATACAACCAAGTCTTGATGTCTCCGTCAAACCAATTAAAAACTACCTTCCGTACTCCCTGGGGCACTTATGCTTATCGCAAAATGCCCTTTGGATTGATTAATGCTGGTGCTACCTTTCAGAGAGCAATGGATATTGCTTTCCAAGGCTTGATCAATCACTTCGTAGTAGTCTACTTAGATGATGTGACCATTTACTCTAAAAACAAATATCATCATCTAGCTCACCTACGAGCCGTTCTCCTACGATGTCGTAAATATGGCATCTCCTTGAACCCCAAGAAGTCCATCTTTGCAGTAGAACTGGGTAAATTACTAGGATTCATTGTGTCTAGTGATGGGATGATTATTGAACCCGAGAGGACTCAAATTATCGCTAAAATTCCCCCACCTACCTCCAAGAAATCTATGCAGTCTTTCCTTGGCCAGATTAATTTCGTGAGGAGATTTGTCCCCAGTTTCTCCGAAGTGGTCAGGCCTCTCCAGAACTTGATTAAGAAAGACACCCAATATCACTGGGGACCCATAGAAAACCAATCTTTCAATGCTATAAAGAAGGCCATAATAGAAGCTTCGTCTCTCATGAGCCCTGATTATTCTCGAGACTTTACACTCTATACTTTTTCCTCTGATCGTTCCTATGCCGCAGTCCTAACTCAGAAGAATTCCGAGAACAACGAAGTACCCATCGCCTTTATGAGCTCCGCTTTCAAAGGTGCTGAACTTAACTACCCAGCAGTCAATCGGCAAGCCTACGCTGTCTTCAAGGCAGTTAAGCATTTCCAGTCTTATATTTTGAAGTCAAGGACGAAGGTCATTGTCCCCTACCCTGCCGTTAGGAACTTGTTAGTGCAAAAGGAGTTAGGAGAGAAAAGAGCCAACTGGGTCACCTCCTTGCAGAAGTATGACTTAGAAATCACTCCAGCTCAGATTGTGAGAGGCCAAGGGTTGTGTAAGTTGGTAGTTGATTCAGAAACTGAACAACAAGAAGATAGTGATACGTCAATCCTAGAGCAGCGCGATCACAGTTTGATTTGTTGCACACAAAACCTAGTGAGTCCTTTGTACGACGATATTAGACACTGTCTTCAACATGGATCGGCACCCCATCACCTTGACCCTGCCAAGAGAAGAGCATTGAGACTAAAGTCCACCTCCTTTCATCTAATTAACGGTATACTGTTTCGTCAAAATTTTGATGGCATACTGATGCGTTGTCTTGAAAAGGACGAAGCAGAAAGAGTCTTGCTTGAGTTGCATGCAGGAGAAGCTGGTGGTCACTTTGGTGGCAATACCACTGCTCATAAAGTCTTAAGAGCTGGTTATTACTGGCCAACTCTTTTTAGAGATGCCCACGCCTTGTGCCAAAAATGTATTATTTGTTAGAAAGCGTCAGGTCGGTTGCAAAAACCAGCCTTCCTTTTGTAGCCCGTTACAGTCGATTCTCCTTTCCAGCAATGGGGCCTTGATATCATTGGTCCTATTAACCCTCCATCCTCACAATAGCACAAGTATATTGTGACAGCCACTGATTACTTTACTCGATGCTCTGAAGCCGCCACGCTAAGAACTGTTAACACAAGTCAGGTGATCGCCTTTCTGAATTTGAATATCATCACCCGTTTTGGAATCCCTGATTGTCTAGTCTTTGATAATGCTTCATACTTTTCCTCTCTTCAGATGAGTGAGTTCACCTTGGAAAAAGGAATAAAGCTGAAGTACTCCGCTAGTTATTACCCACAGGGCAACGGCTTAGCAGAGTCAACAAACAAGAACTTGATCAAGATTATCAAGAGGACCGTGGCTGAAAATCACAAGAACTGGCACAACACACTGCTGAATGCATTGTGGGTTGATAGAGTAACACCCAAAGCCTCTATAGGTAATTCCCCCTTTTTTCTCGTTTATGGTAGAGAAGCCATTCTGCCACCTCATATTCTTCTTCCTTCGCTCCAATTGTCACAAAAATTTCAAGAAGAAGAATGCCCCCCTTTAGAAATCCGTATTAACGCTTTGATGAAGTTAGAAGAAGTAAGAAACCAAGCCAAGCATAAACTGGATCAACATCAACAATCGATTAAACGCTGGTTCGATTCTAATTCTGCTTCTGATAGAAATTTTGAAGTAGGCGATCTCGTCTTAAAGTGGGACAAACCACACGAAGGGAAGGGTGAACACACCAAGTTTCAAAATTTGTGGCTTGGGCCATTTTTGATTGCTGAAAAGTTGGGTCCTAGTTCCTTTTGTTTGCAGAATCTTGAAGGACAGCCTGACACCTACCCAGTGAATGGCCAAGCCCTGAAAAGATACTTTGCTTGATTTTTTATCCTTGTATATTATGTAAATATTTCCTTTTGTTTTTATTTTTTCCTTTGTTTTCGTTTTGATTTTGATTTGATTGATCAGTTTGGTGTGTTTTTGAAACATATGCATGCCTGTGCACTGAGCCATTCAGACAAAGACCATGGGAAAATCTCTTCGCTGAAATAACTTCTGAAAAGTTGTACGAACATCAGTGATATATTTCTAAAAAAATGAAAATGATGTTGGAAAAATTGGTTTGAAAGAAGTTTACTAATTTCAATCTCTGAGTGAAGTTTGTTATGATCATCTTTATCTTTTTACGCTGTCCCTTTTCCGTAAAGGAATGCCTCAAAAAGGGTGTCTCCCTGTCGAAGTAAGTTGTTTTAGAAATAAAACATTTCTGGAGCTGAATCAAGGACAGTATGAAAAATTCTGATGAGGTCTGAAAAAATATGAGAAAATATCAAGATTTTTCAGCGTCACCCCGCTCAGCTATCTATAAAAGAAAAATAAAATAAAAATATCAATAAGAGTTGTGGGAAGTGTTTGTAAACCCGTCGGGATACTGAATAGGTCCGCTGGCAGCGGGTAAATGCAAGCATGGCGCCAAGACAACTTCGCTGGGGTACTGAACAGGCCCGCTGGCAGCGAAGCAATGTCGGGTAAAAAGAAAATCTATAAAATTATAAGAAACCTCTTTGAAAAAGTCCTTTATTCTAATCTAGAACTTCTTGACAGGATACAGACGTCCGAGTGGGTTAAATGGAAACCCTGTCGAGGCTATGGACGCCTGCTGGCAGCAGTGGCCATGCCAACAGTATTGAAGATTTTATCATAAAAATCATGACTTGCTGATCTTGAGGCTGTTTTTGGTTTGCATCTTTTGAAACATTGCTGAAAAAGATAGTAGATGATGATGTTGGTACGATTTTCTGGTTGTTGTTTTAAGTCAAATTTTTCTTTGCTGTCCTGATCTGAATTCATTTCTTTTGACAGAGATAACTGCTTCTCCCAGTGTGTCGCCATTGTTGGCAGCCAATTCATTTTTTTCGATTGCCCTAAAAAGCTTCCCACACCTATTGTCTCCTAAACGACAAGTCATCATCGCATTTTGCAACTAGACATTTTATTCTTTTCTTGCGACAATTGCAATTTGGTTTCGATTCAGTTTTCACAACGGAAAGTGTGAAAACCCCTCCTTCGTTACTTGGACTAATCTGCTTATTTGATATCCTGATTAAATGGCTGAAGTGACTTTCAAACTATGTCCATTCACTTTGATTGTGCAACTTGATATTCTTTGGTAAGGCATTGAACATGTGAAGTTATGGTTTATATTTGATTTCATGAGGGTCATGGTTGATCTTGTTTTATATAATGTGATCCTCACTATCATAACTTCTTAACTTATCGATTTCATAAAGCCATTGGTTGCAATGTTTATAAACTTTGATTATGCTAAAAAACGCATGGGTCATATATCAGTTTGGTTTCATATTTGAGTGGCAATGTTTTACACTTGTCGCATTGGTAAAACTCTTTGGATTTCATGTTGGATTGAACTATACACTTGGCGCATGAATATAACATATGGATTTTGGTTCTACATTTGATTGATGGCACGTTGATATGGTTATACACCGATTTGGGTTGGCCGATTAATATTCTTTAAACGTTATGATTACTGATGGAACAACGTTGTACTCAGTCATTAATACACTGCATGGCCGTGATAATCCCACCACCTTCTCACACATTACATTGATTCATTCCCCCTTGAGCGCTTGCAGCTGTTAAGCCCTATCGTTTTTACTCCTACGTTTTGTATTGTTCAAACCAAACCCTACCATGCACAGAAGCCATGGCTCCTGTCGTAAGGGCTAAGCCCAACGGGTGCCAAGCATTGCTGATGTTTGATGGCGCTTATAGCGACCTAGAAAAATTCGGGTGGCTCTCGTTCATAAGGAAATTCGATGGTTATAACCCTAGCGTGGCTCGGCAATTTGCGTTATCATTCAATGGCTGCCGAGCCAAAGTTGGAGATGTGCAACTTGAAATTAATGAACAGTTTCTTAGCTCAGCAACCAGCCTGCCTGTTACGGGACAAAAGTGGTCGAAGAGTTGCAAGGTGGATGATGTCCCGTGGACATTGCTATTCTAATCTCGAATGGTGAACTCCTGCGACAAAGGCTTGCCTACAAAAATGTTAAAACCACGCTGGCATGACCTGCTAATGATAATCAAGCAATTCATTACTTGCGAGGGCAGGTATGGGTTCGTTTTCTTATTTCACCTTCGTCTATTGAAGTTTTTTATGGGTTTCGAACTTAATGTGCCCCACTACCTACATAGAAGTTTTCTTAAGATGGCCAAAAGGTACAAACGCAGCCAGGCCGATACCAGCCTCTTCCATTTGGGGTTGATTAAAATGATTGTGGTTTATGAGTTGGGGTTACGTCGTGACTGTTGGGGTGATTTTCTTAGTCGTAATGGCTTTGAAGAGTCAAACCCACCACAGGTTGATAAACCTATGGTGACTGAAAGAAAACTTATTCCCCCTGTGCCTTACAGAGTTTTGCTACCCAAACCTCTACCCGACCCACCTACGAACTTGCCTATGGCTGTGACCAAATAGGTCGAAATTGCTAAACCTGCAGCCAAAAAGCCTAAAGCTAAAACTAATACTAATTCTAAAGGCAATAAAAACGCTCGGTTAATCTCACGCATGGCGAGAAATAAACCTAGAACCCCTGCCAACTCTGAGCCTATCGTGGTTAGCGAATATTCTGATTCAGAGATTGAACGTTTTCTCGCAAACGAGTATATCTACTCAGAGGGTCTGTGTGACAAACCTGCATATGACTTTGTCAAGAATTTACCACCTTGTTTGCGGGATGATCCTAATTTTCCTGGCATTGAACTACTTCGTGGAACCCTCAGTGACTCATTGAGACCCTCTTCTGCTCAACCAGCTGTTCCACCTTGCGATCAGTGTGGTTTATGGTTGGAGAGATACTACTTAGATGTGCCGATGTTGCAATCCAGAATCCATGCCCTAGAAAATCAAGTGGAAAAGCTCACTGGTTATGATGCGAAGGTGCAACCCACTGACAAGAAGAAACGAACAACAGGCTCAATTCTATTCAAGAATGTCGAGTCAGCCACGGCAATTGTCAATTCGAAATTGGCATAGCCTCAGTAACCTCGCTGGTATAACTTTTACCCATTTATGTGGCACATTTGTAAACTCTGTGTACATCATTGACTTTCCCTGTTACATAAACATGCATTGTTGTATATAACTTGTTTTGGTAAATCGAATTTTGTTATTAGATTTGGTCTTGATTCTATTAGTCATAATATGGATTTGATTGTTTTAAATCGTTTGCGATTGAATGATTCTGTTGCATATATTATAGACAAGTTGTTTTGCATTTCAAACCTTGAGACACGATTTATGCTGTGATCTGAATTGGTTATGAGACACATGGTTATCTGTTACAATTTTATTTACATATGGCTTTGACCAGCCTGGATACGGTTTGGATTTTGTTTAAAAAAGGGTTTTGTTTTATATCGGTAATTGATACAAATCGTAACAATCATCCAACTCCCAGCCAGTCAATTCGTAGTGGCCTGTCTACCCTGTTCTCTTGTGAAATGGAATGACAGTGTATTTTTCAGTTACGAATGGATTTGTAAAACAAAAATGATCAGGCACAGGATAATGAATTTGTCTATAATTGGCTCAGACCCGATTTTGTTTGATTGTTGTCCAGCTTATGGTTATCGATATTGTTGTTACATCCAGCAAATGAAATCTATGGTCATTTTTGGTCAATACTGTTACGCATATTTCGTTCTGAGTATATCATAACAGCCTTCGCATATTTGATTACAACAGAATGAATCTTATGCTTAATCTCTACAGCCTGTTGATTGAAACGACATGAAATCTATGTATAGTGCTACAGCTGTAACATATATGTTGTGTTCACAGATAACGATTATAGTTATGTTGTGGCAAATCTTATTCGATATGATTACTATCATGTTCGATTATGGTTGTGGATCACGATTACATCGTATCTCATTTTCTTTGATTCACCGTCCAATTTTGTTTGATATGAAACAGGCCTGTCAAAGTTTGACCATGTTTTATGGTGACTAAAAACAGAGCATTCTTTACTCTGTTGTGATTGCATTTATTTTAATATGATTTGATTTAAATGATAATTTCATTTGAATTATTAGTAATTCGTTTTTCAAAGATTATTAAAAGATGATTGGATTTGATTTTATTTGATTGAGATCTAGTCCTGTTTACTATTCTTGACTAGCTACAGAATCAGATGATTCTGTAGCTAAGTCTGTAGAGTCAATTTTTTATTGTTTTCTTAATAAAATATACTTCTAGTTTGATATTTGTGTTCTATTGCAGGCAAATTTGAATTGGCAATAGATATGATGAGCAGTTAGGGGATGTTTTACAGATTCTACTTGCATTTTATTTTCTTAGTTTAGGTGATTTTGGGATATCTCCCAGATTGTGTAAAACTATTTGATATTATCCACAAGGAGGTTTTACCTTGTGAAGAAACCTATATATACTTATGATTTTTGT
>JASDQU011026143.1:21955-46779 GCA_032191745.1 Picea mariana
CTAGGGCATGGTCATTCGCACTAGGGAAACAAGGGCATCATGGATGGCTGGGACGAGGTTCATAAATCTCTGCTCAGATGAGGAGAAGAAGACAACGATAGAGATAGAGGAAGCATGTCGACGTCATTGACACTCCACCTCCAATGTAGATATTGCTAGAGAAGTCAAAGCATGGGTCGAGGATCTACAATTTACAAGAACAAGGGAAATGAAGTATTTCAAGCTCATTGAAACCTATTGGATTGTAAAGGCGATGGTTGCTCAGGCAGTTGAGAAATTCAAATCAGACAATGTTAATACCCTCCAAACAATTAAAGTGTTGGAAGGCAAATTTGATCTCTTTTGTCATTCTCAGTTTGGTATTAAATTTTGTGTCAGAAAAGAGATGAAGAACTAGGACAACTCCCTGAGCACATCCAAGAATCCAAGTCCCATGCAAGTCGAGGACAAGGACTCACCACATGAAGCTGATGGGGAAGTCAAGAAGGCAGAGGTTCATTTCGAAACTCCAAAAAACACAGGAGCTTGAATCTTCGGGTTCTGCTATGCTCTCTTCTTGCTTTGATGTTATAGCTTTTGGATGGATCTAGTTTGTTTTAGCCTTGGTCTATGTCTTCAGAAGTATGAACATGTCTTGTTTTGAGCTAAATCTGTTTATGGCCAGTCTCTTTCTTAAATGTTTGATGCAATAGTGGGGTTTGAGGGCTCTATTTCCGTTTTGGTAGACCCTCACCATACTCTCAATATAATGCCTTCATGTCTACCTAGTATCTAAACTTATAGCTTTGTCTCTTTCGACATACCCCTATTGGCTTGTTGTACTTTTATTGTTTATATATAGAAATATAAAGACTATGGTTTTAGTTTAAAAAAATAAAACATTACTTTAAATAAAATAAAACAAAATAATGTTAGTTTACATTTTTTTATAAAATAAAATAAATTTATCTTATATATAAATTTATGAAATTAAAAACTAAATTATATTTATTTTATGTTTAAGTTTATGAAAAATCTTTAAATTATTTTTATATGATATCTATTAAATTCATTGCTAAATAAAATAAAATAAAAAATTCTAAAATCATATTATTATTTAATATATCTTTTATAAAAAAAAAATATTTTATATATAAATTTATAAAATTAAAAATTAAAAAATATATATATTTTATATTAAAATTTATCAAAAGCATCTCTAAAATTTTCAAACCATGATATCTATGAAATGCATTTCTAACTTTTCTGTTCCATTGGTTCAATAGATACAACTTGACAAATCAGGTTTAAGATACACTTATTCTAAACAATCTTACTAGCTTTGACAGACTAGCTTATGCTCTAGGTTAAGCTTTGGTATTGTATCGTTCCAACATGACCTCATTTGGAGGAGGGGCTTTTACTTTTATTTTTTCCAACTAATACCAAAGGCATTTTAAACTATGGCAATTGAAGCTAGTCTCTTTGATCAGGATGGTGGAGAATTTTAAACTATGGCAATTGAAGCTAGTCTCTTTGATCAGGATGCTAGAGCTGTGTGCTTTGATTGAGGATTTTTTTCATGTGACAATAATGTCAATATTAAAATTAAAATGATACATAGTTACACAAGACAGTTAAAAAAAACTATAATAATTTTAAATTGAGATAAAATTGAAATTAAATTATTAAGTAAACTTAATTTATCATATATTTTGTTTTCTTTGTATATCTTTGAATCATTGATAGTGGTTTGAAAATTATAAGTTTTCTATGATATTATCCCACCCTCAGGTTTGAAAATTAGTCAATCATGAAAACTAATTAAAAGAGTGGTCACTTTAGAAATTAGTCCAGTGAGAAAAATAATGTTGTTTAATTGAAATATAAATTGGCAACAAGAGTCACAAGACTATTACTCAGCAAACAACATGGATTGAGTTTTTAGCTTGATAATAGCGGTTCTCTCAATGATTTACAACAGTAAGGAAAATAGTAAGATTGAATTGAATAATCTTCGTCAAGGGATATGCCATTTTTGCGTTGAAGGGTTACATGAAAATCACAGTAAAATTATAGCAATGCCACAATGGCAATCCAGGGCGGGCCATGCCAAAAATGTTAGCCATGTCTAGTTAAGAATTTGCTTGCCGAGGCCATATCGAAAGATTATGTAAGACGAGGCTTCCAACTTGTCACGTGAAGATCAACCTAGTGACAAGTTCAATGAGTGGTCACTGGGTTTTTTCCCGTAAGTGTTAATCAAAGCTGGTGCTGTTGCTGAATGCAAAATATTCTTTGTCTGCATTAATGCAGGCTGGAACAAGAAATGAAATCCCCTTTTCTGCAGCCATTCTGGAGAAGGACTAGTTGTTGAAGAATATATTTGGGGTGAGAATCCTGATGATGCTGCACTTTCAATCATGGGAGGGGGATGGGGAGCAGCTGGCCTATTTGTAGGCAGTTGCCAAACCCATCCTGGTGGTTGTTGATACCTTTGTAAAGAGGGAACTTCACATGACAAGCTTTGGGCGCTTTGATTTAATCCATCCAAAAGGTTTGGTACCTGAAGCCAACCCAACATAACACATTATCAATTACTGTCTAAATTATGCCAGATTCACTGGTCTCGAAAAAAAAATTAATACAGTATTTTTAATTAAAAAAATAACTATAATGAATAATAAGAATGTATAAGTTTCTACAGTTAATCATAATATTGCTTAATTCAGTTATACACAATTTATTTAAAAAAACTCAAACAAATTAATCATAATATTGCTTAATTCAGTTATACATAATTTGTCAAAAAAACTCAAACAAGATAGTGAATGATTTCTCATGAAAACTCAAACAACAACATAATGAATAATTATTAGATAGATAAATTTTTTAACACTAAATACAATATATATAATTTTTGATGAAATAATGTTTGCACTTGAACCAAAAAAATGTCTTTTCAAAGAAAAGATAGTATGATAAGTTTGGAGGATGGCAAGTATGATCCATAAATCTTTGTCCAATTCAACCCTTCTTGTTTGTTCGAAGTAAAATATATATTGGCCAAGATCACGAGAGCATAAGTTCATTCAAAATATCCACAAGTTTATATGTGTCTTTCTTGGTTATACCTTTCATAATCTGCCTCATTGCTTGCTTCATAAGGAAAAAATATTTTCATCACCTTCCCTGCACACGGATTCGTTTCATTTGTAATATTTGACCTAATACTAGATGCAATAGTCATTTGTTGCTCTATGAAGTCTAAACTCATTGAAATTCATTGTATTTGAGTACATCAGGGGCTTTCAAGTGCCTATTTGAATTTGAAATTACTTGCTCTTGACATAGTGCCTATTTGAATTTGAAATTACTTGCTCTCTTGCATATTTTATTTTCTCAAAAGGTCTCCCAATAAAGATTGGTCTTTGGAAGGGAAAAATGTTTGCTTCATGTATGGCAGAAGGTTATATGTGAGATTATTCATAATAGAGTAAATACAAACTGTGATTTTGCTGGCCACTGTGTTGAATTTGTAAAAAAGAACTACAGTAACTAAGATACAGTAGGCCGACTACTTGAAATACTGGTTATAAACTTATATACTTATAAACTATTCTAACATTCAATGCATTAGACTATAAAATATTTAACATGCCAGGAGCAAAGGTTTCCCATGCTAATTACCGTAGGCTTAATCAGGCAGGGTGTCTTCCAATCAGGTTCAGACAAAGTGCATAAATCAGACTCTGATCTCATTGGGCCATCGTTATTGTCCTTTGAGACCAAAGAGCCATCTTTTGGAACTGAATTACCAAGACTAAGATCCAGATCTGGATCATGACCTGCGTATACAAATATCAATATCAAAAGACCATAAACTCTAGTAATTTTACAACACAACTGGAAAATAGGGTTTCCAATCTCTAAAATTAAATTAACGTAAAACCTAACTCTTCTGGTTTCAGTAACCAGAGATCCACAATTAGAATGTACAGTAGCGAAATATATTTAAGAATTCTATGTAAGTCGCAAAATCCACCTTTGTCCTCTGTAAGGGCTAATTCACTTTCATATAGCTCAGGGCTAAAGTTGGTAACTGCTTCCCTCCCATTGCATCTAATTGCAGCCTTGTCATATGCCCTGGAACATTCCAATTGCTTATTCTAAATTCTCATAGATATGGAAATTTCAAAAACCTATAATGAAAAACACATCATATATTGGAAATCTCAAAAACCTATAATGAACAAGACATCACAGATATGGAAATTTCAGAAACTTATAATGAACAACAGATCACATCTTGTTTCTTGTCATGAACATTAGCTTTCTCCATTTAAATATTTGAACTTCTACTGCATTAGAGCGTACATACCTTGCAGCTTCCACTTCGTTGTCGAATAAACCCAAGTACACATACCTGGTATGATAACTCAACCAAAATCTTAGTAAAGAAACAGTACCATATACATTATAAAAAATTATATTGATATCAAAGTGAGATTAATCCACAATACAGTATGCAGTCTTGCTTCTACAGTGGCTCAATAAAATCTACTCTATCTATGAATAAAATTTATTATATCTATTATATAAAGAAAATGGAAAAATATAATAATAATAATATAATAGTATTTATTTAAATTTATATTATCTATAAGGGTATATATTTCATGTTCTAAAATATTATTAATATATAAATCTATTTTTTTCGTTGATAAATCAACCATCTATTATATAGATGCAATAATGTTTTTCTAAAAAATAACTCAATATATGGCAATATGACTGGATATTTTCTTATACATATGTATTTGCCATAGCGTTAACAGCTAAGCTAAATTGAAAACGAGAGCACCGCTTAGTTCAATGATCAATCATCTCAGCCCAGAATTTTATATCCACTTTAGCACTTGAAATCAATGACAGTTTTTTGATGAAGGAAGAGATTCAATTACTTTTTTCCCAGAAATTGTCCCATTCTAGCTTCCCATCTGCCACATTTGTGCAAGGTCACACCTCTAAACTTAGAACTTCCTCTGGGAAATCCGGTACTTTGACGACGAAGGACATGAACAAATTCTTCCTTCGTGAGTTTACTCATCTGTGGGTCACAATAAACATATCTCTTAAATGAAAAGTAATTAACCCCATCAGAAAATAACACACATATCTATTAAATGAAAAGTAATTAACCCCATCAGAAAATAATAGCAATGGAAAAAAAAATTGTATTACCTGCTTCACATCGTCTTCATAATCATCAATGTTAAAATTTATATCAGCATCTACACCTCTGAATTTGATGGCTGCCCTGTCATATGCCCTGCAACAAATGGAAGAAAATTGTCCATACACATAAATCATATATCATATAATTTTCAGTGGAAAGTGTCAAAGTCAGCTTTTGCTGTATAGCTTAAAAAAGCACAAAACACAATCATATAAAAATTCTACCTTGCAGCTGCATGGGCAGTGTCAAATCCACCTGCAGGTCAATGAAGGAAATGCAATTTTAGAATGCTGACATTTGATAAAAGTTTTCCCAGCAAGAGAAACATTGCAAGAGTCAGGGAAGGGAATAGTCATTAAAGCTATATAAAAGAAGCCATACTTTGTTCTACAAAAGTGTTGGTCAGAAGCTTACTGAATTTCAGTGGCTAAGCATTAAGTAAAAATGTGAGAAATTATTTGACTCACCAAGATAGACCTGTTTCCCACAATCCCTGTCAGCCAAAATGAGTCTTATTAATGTATGGCCTTCAGTTGACAGTAATGCATAAACTTTGAACCTATGACATCCCATATTATGGACACAAAGCATGTATTCTAAAGCCATTACCCACGTACTGTAATTTTATAAAATCAATTCTCGGCAACCAATCTGCTGCTCCATTATTATTGAATCTGGAATTAAAAATGGATCGAGGAAGGTTTTGGGTACTCACCATATGTGAGATTCCCATCTTCCAGTGCGCCTGTAGAATGTAACACCACGATACTGTGAACTCCTAGAACGTGGGCCGCGCCTGCTCTTCTTGATGGGCTGCGTAGCCTCCTTTGGCGTTGGTGATCTGAATGACTCCGCTTGACGAAATGTAAGCCCCACCCAATGAGCCCTTGGGAGCTGAGGTCGCCCGGGAATCATCACCTGAGACTCGAACTCCCGACCATGGGGAAAAAACTGGCGTGTCACTCTATTCGTACATCCTGATCTTCCATTGCTAACCCCATTACTCGCCTCCGTGCAATTGCCTTTCACAATATTACTGAATGAAAACCCGAATAGCTTACCAGTTTGAACTTGGGCTTCAGATCCCAGGCCATTGCCATTCTCCTGTGAAGATCTTGCATTCATCTCCGCCTGTTCAGACGGACAAACACGGCTCATGGAGTGCTCCTCACAATCAACAGACATCGCAGTATTGGCAATCGCCACCGATGAACTGGAACTCGAACCCGAGACGTTCTCATCGCGAAAATTAGCATTTCCTACAGACAGATTTCCTTCAGCTGAACAAGCTGCCTCCATGGGCACAACAACCTGTGGCTCCTTGGTAGCCTCCGGGATATGATTCAGATCCCACATTAGAAGATCTAACAAAAATCGCAACTACATACGACCTGACTCTTGTAGATATCAGCTGGTCCTTGGGACTCGCAGATATAATGGATATTGATCTAATTTTAGGAATGGATTTCCTATGCTCACCAATCTGTTAATTTCAAAATAATTACTGGAACTCTGGTACACCCAGAGAGGCCCCCTCTTCTAATGAATGAGCCCAACGACCATTGTGATTTAAAGTCTGATCTAATGAATGTAAACAATGGCAGCTTTATACACCAGCTATGTTGGCCTATTAAACCTCATTATGCCGTATTCCTAATATGGAAATACTATTGACCTGAAGCTAGTCCAGGACGTGGGTTTCTCGCTAAAAAGCTTGAACTTTTTGGGATGGACCCATATTGTTTTCTACATCTACAATCTTTCCCTGTATCCATGTGCTGTATAGTGCTGCAAGCACAGTAATACACCGAGCACTGTATATACCTCTGATTAATTCCTCATATCTAGATATAATTTAGTAGTCTTCTCGATTTTGCTTAGGAATTCCCTTTGATTAGTCACTTTCTAATCTATTGACTTTGCTTCCCATAGCGGCTGATATAATTAACTTAATCGTTTGTCAAACCTAATGAAAACTCAAAAACCTGCTAGCTGAGAAGTAAAAAAGCCTGGTAGCTACAAGCTCCAGTACAGTAATCAATGGCCTGTTGGCTGCAAACTATTATAACCATATATTTGCAGTGATACTCATAGAGACGGATGACGTCTCGCCTATATAAATCTCAGAGCAAACATCCTCTCCGGCTCCGCCCACCCAACTCAATCCCGTACCCAGCTGTAAAGATGAGCAAATCCAGCCAAACAAGAGGAATCATAACAACAATATATAATACAATGTCACCAGATTATCTCTACTCAATAAACAAAATTCTTGGTGTTTCTTTAATTTTGCGGGTCTAGTTAGAGCCCTGTTCATGCGGTTTCTTAGACGTTGATGGGACCGTCGACGTGAACTCCTCACGGCGTTGAGAAGGCGTCGTAATGGTGTTGTCGTCGGTCGAGTGCAAGTCCAGTCACTTCACTCTCCTAAACCCTGTAGGCGACAATGGAACCTTAAAACGTAAAAAGCGTATGTTAAAAATAATTAAGATGAAAGTACGTTATTTTTTTAATTTAATATTAATGGGAGTGAGTATATCTAGTGATATTTTTTTAGTAAAATGCCAAAAAAACATAATGTCCACATCTACAAATCCCCAAAAAGGAAGCCATAGGATCAGAAACAAAATCATTATATCATTTGAATTGTGTAAAGTGTCATGCCAAGTAATTCTAGGTATCTTAGAGTTATTTGAATTTTGGGTCAGTTTTTTTTAACTTTTGTATCTCAAAATATTTAAGAATAAGTTAAGAAAAAAAAAATTGGTTATGTTGAAGTTGGTTATCCTTAGAATTTTTAATTTTTTTTTTTGTTAATAATAGCAGGCATCCAGCAATATAATTATTGGTGAAATTGAAAATTTTCATTTCTCAAATTGCAGTTTAATGTGTAGATAGAACCAGCTTTTTGAAAAAACCCTAATCCATCAATATATCTAGTCTCTAATATCTGCAATTCCAACAATTCTTCTAAATTTCTAATTAAATTTCTAATTAAGTAAAAGAAAAACCTACTTGAAAAAGGTTCAAAAAGTCAAATGTTTAGACTAAGTGTTCTGAATTTTGGGTCTGCCTGTCTTTTTAATATGAGTAACTTTTGGAAGTTAAAATATTTAAGATTTAGATTAAAAAATAATTGGTTTTTGTTGAAGGTGGCAAAATCTGTCATAATTTAGTTGTGAAGACAATTATTATTGGTTTTATCATTGTTACTTAAGGAAATCCAAGCCATGAAAAATAATTAATTGATAATTAAGAAAGGAGTAAATTTTGGCTCTTGCTAGATATCTCTCCATCTTGGACCATTAACCTATTTCTTTCCATTTAAAGAAGACTAGCTCTTAGCTAATCATAATCATAATCATAAGCAATTTTAGATGTTACTTCAAAACCAAAAAATGGTTTGAGCTTAAATAGTATTTGCCAATGTTCATTGTTGAAGTTATTTACAATGGGGGCATATACTTTTTAATAATATGTAGCTTTAATTCCATACAGAAAGAAAATAAATTATATATATATATATATATATATATATATATATATATATATATATATATATTATAAAATCAATTATTTTTTATTTAGATAAGGTGTGACTTAAAATGTGGACAAACTTAATTTTTATGACTAATTTATATTTTTATGATCAGGAAAATTTCCATCTTAATACACTCATTTTTAAAAATTTTAACAATTTGAGTCTTCTTAAAATGGATTAAAACCTCTCAAGATAAAGTTTTATGGTGAAAGTTCTTATCAATCACCTGGAACTATGACTTATAACAAAATTCCTACTCAATTTAGAGAAGAATTTCAACATTAAAATGATTGAGTTTGTCCACATTTTAACTTACTTTCATTATGTTGATTCTAATTAATATTTTATTTATTTATTTTTTTTTTATAAAAATTATGTTGATTCTAATTAATATTTTTTAATATTTTTTTTTTTTTATATATATTAGGAATTTTAATTTTTCTTCATTTTATAAGATTATATAGATGATAATTTTAATCACATTAATTCTAAAATATAAATAAATAAAAAAAATAATTATTTTCCAACAAAAATAAATAAATAAATAAATCTTTGACTTTTTTACAATATTTAAATAGAGTTGTACTTTTATCTATAGTTCAAATTTGTACCCAAAAGAGTGAGTGTTTGGTTTGGCTAATTGACAATATTTAAATGGAAATATCGTTACTATACAATTTTTAAAGAGATGTTTTAGATTTTTTCTCTTTCTTATTTTATTTATGAGATTGATTAATTACATAATGACAAATCTCCATCAATATTAATTACTAATTGCATTTCCTTATATAGAAAGAGATGAATTTTTTTATAAATCCTAATCATTCCACTTATTTTTTTTCTCCATCTCTAAAAAGTAATTTAACATAAAAATATAGATATATAAATATATTTATATTAAGAATTTTAACTTTTTTCTCCATTTTAATTTAAAAGTGTTATACATGTATCAAGTTTCATACATATTGAGTTGTCCACATCTCATATTAAATTGTAAAGTGCATGTGAAAAAATTTTACAATTTTATTTTCCATTTTCAGAAATAAATGTTAAACATGTTGGTTTCTACAAAATTGAAATTGTAAAGTGCATGTAAAGAAAATTTACACTTTTATTTTCCATTTTCAAAGATAAATATTAAACATGTTGATTCCTACAAAATTGAAATATATATATATATATATATATATATATATATATATATATTCAACTTTTGATTTTTTGTACACTCAAATGTCTAGCTACTACAAATTTTGTAGGTAAAATGTTAACTAGTGACTTAGCTTCCTTAAGCCATTTAAATGAAGATGTCCTTTATCAAACTACAATTTGTACTCAAAAGGCCAAGTGTTAGGTGTTAGTTTTGGTTAGTTTACAACATTTAAATAGAAATGTCCTATATCCTTAGTTGTAGTACAACAATTAAAAACATTTCCTTTTATATTTTTTTCTCTTAAAATGTCCTTTTATATTTTTTTTCTCTTTCCTATTTATTTTTTTGAGATTGTTAATCACATATTGTCCAATCTCCATCAACACTAAGTTTATTGCCTCATATGAAAGGGATAAAATTGGTGTGTAAATTTTTCTCTGTCCTTAAGGAGTAGCTTAGCATAAAAATTTAGATATATAAATATATCTACTTTAAGAATTTTAACTTTGTCTTTTCATTTTAATTTATAAGTGTTATACATGTACCAAGTCTTACACATATTAAGTTATGCACATATCATATTAAGTTGTAAAGTGCATGCAAATAAAATTTACAATTTTATTTTCCATTTTGAGAGATTAATRGTCAACACATTTACTCTTACAAAGTTGAAATATAARGTTATATATTGAACATTTGATTTGTTGTACGTCCAAATGTTTAGTTACAAATTTTGTAGGTAAAAGGTTAAGTAACTATTTAGCTTTTTTATATCATTTAAATGAAGATGTCCTTTATCAAACTACAATTTGTACTTAAAGGCAAAGTGTTAGCTTTGGTTAAATTTTACACRTAAAAGGTTAAGTAGTGACTTAGCTTCTTTACATCATTTAAATGAAAATGTCCTTTATCAAACTACAATTTGTATTCAAAGGTCAAGTGTTAGCTTTGGTTAGTTTACAACATTTAAATAGAGATGTCCTATTAAAATACAACATTTAAAGAAATCTGTTCTTTTAGATTTTTTCTCTTTTTTATTTATATCATGAAATTAAATATTTGTCTAAGTTTCAAAAGACACTAATTGTATTATCTCATAAACAAAGAATGAATTGGCTTTCTTAATCTTARTCATTCCACTTATTCCTCCTCTTTATCCTTAAAAAATAATCAAACATAAAACCCAAAACAATGCACARTGCATTAGAGAAAGTGACTCCATATTCCTTATTATTTCTATATAAATAAAATTATTTAAAAACTAAACTTAATTAAAAAGAATTTTAAAAAATGAAAAAAACACACAAAGTGGAATATAAATATCTAAAAAAATAACAAAAATATATTTTATCATATAATTTTATATAAAATATTTTCATATTTAAAAAATTTAAATTATATAATTAAATAAAATATTTTCATATTTAAAACTTTTAAATTATAAAAAAATTATATTATATTAAATTATTATTATTTTTAAACCAAAAAATTTCAAATTTTCAAATTTATATCAATATTATTACTATTTAATCATTTAATTTATTAAACATTTTGCACATTTCATCCCACTAAACATTCAATTACCTTATTGTTGCTCTTGCATACAACCCAACTAATCAACTAAGATTTCCCGATAACAAGGGGGACACATTGTGCATGAGAAGACAAAATAATACTACCTTATCCTTTGTAGACCTTACAAGTGGCAAGACCTTATAAATGGCAAGATACAACACATGATTGATGAAGAACCTCGGCCCTAGAACTCACATCCAATAAAAGTACCATTAAAACTTTTTTTAAAAGTGATCCTTAAACTAAGGGTAAATGAGAAAAAATGTGTTCAATGAAATTAGGTTAGAAATTACACTTGATAGCAATAGCATTCATGAGGGTGATTGTCAAACTAAGGATAAATTAAAAGCATTAAATAAGTTAGGTTATAAATTATGTTGGATAACAATAGCATTCATTAGGTTGTTGGTTAGATTTAAGAATTATATTTATGTAAAAGGGATGACATGAAAGTCTACACATTAATATATTAATTAATAAATTAAAACACAAAATGCATGTGTAAAGGGGCACATCGCAACCATAGAATCATATTTTGTAAAATATATATATTCTACACATTAATATATAAATTAATTAATTAAAACACAAAATGCATGTTTAAAGGGGCACATTCCAACCATGAAATATCTCTCAGGAAGGAATCCTAATCCTTGTACACTAGACCCACATTTGGAAATTTGCCAAAAATGTCCTCATCGTATAATCCAAGGCACTAGACATATAAATTAAAATATTCTACTCCTAATGGTTCATGAGTGCAAGTTCCAAAAAAGCTGAATGGGATCTTCATATTGAGATTTATCATAATGATTGGATTTTATAGTTTGTAAGTCAAGGCATTTGCTAATCATGTTCACTAAGTTGTTTACTAATTACTTTGCTTTGAAGTTCCCCTGTGATCGAGTTCATATAACAACTTAACCAAACAAATAAATCATATGATAATGAAGGTTTTTAAACCTTTGTCTATTTGCACCTTTGTTAATAATGAGATTTGGTACAATTTGCACCTTTGTTAATAATATGCGCAGAAATAACTTTTTGAAAGAAATCATTACTCTCGAGGGTGGGTTTTCCACACACCATAAAGTGGCAAAAACACCGAGGTGATGTGAAATTATACCACAAAAATATTAAAAAGAATTGTGATATATGAAATTAGAATGATGAATTAAATATAATTTTATAATTGCTACTAAAATTATTTATACGATATGATATGTCATATAAAGATTAAAATATTTATAATATTATTTTTCTTGATTATGTAAAAATTTAAGAAAAAATTTGTAACTTTAAAGATTTTACCCCTCTCCATATTTGATATATTCAATATTAAAATAAATCAAAACTATATATAAAAAGAGGGGAAGAAGAAATAGTTAAAATAAATCAAAACTAGATATAAAAAGAGGGGAAGAAGAAATAGTTTGTTTATTATTAACATTTTATAAAGTTCACTCACATGTATACACATTTATTTGTATTGTAAATCGGGTACAAATATAGGGACATGGATCACTCTTAGAGACTTGTCACAATTCTTTTATTCAACATAAGCAATAACACTTGTAAGAATAAATTTTTGGTGACTTATATACTTTTTTTTGTTTTTGTCATTTTTTATGGTTTTTATCTTGTTCAACAACACACGTATTTCAATAGAGGACAAATACCTTCAATAACCACTAACATAACCAGATAAAAAATAAACACATTGATGTTTTCATGTAGTAAAACCCTACAAGGAAATATCCATGGCCCTAGACAATGTGGTCACTTGGAGCAATTTATTAATGCAAAAGAAAAATATTACAAAGAGATTTATAAGAGAGTTTCTCACAATTGATCATCAAAAAATGACCCTCCATGCTCTTTAAATAGAGATCATGGACCAATCGGGTGCTAAGCCACAGATCAATGTAGTCGTTAAGATCGAGGAGAATATGAACTTTCATATCACTCTATGGTAGGAACATATCATGACCATCAGATTACCTAACTACAAATGCATACTAAAGAAACATACTAAGAAACACACTTTTCCCTAATGACACATTAGTCCAACTTGATCTTAATTAACTCCTAAGTGTCTAAACATCCTAACATCCCCCCTTAAGAACAACTTGGAATAAGATTGAAGAATTAACAAAGGAGAAACGATAGGAGAAGGAAGGAAGCATTAGAGCCCATCCCGCCTTAATGACAACTTCCTGAACTCCTAACATAAATCGAAGTTTGGAAAAATTTGCTTCTGCAAGATACTTTGTGGAAAAGTCAGCAACTTGATCTTCTGTAGGGAAAAATAACTCTTCAATAACTTGATCATGAATGAGTTTTTTGATGAAGTGCATATGTATCTCGATGTGTTTGTTGTGTTGATGTTGAACCGAATCTTTGGCAAGCTTGATGTCACTTTGATTGTTGCACCAGAGGGTTTTCGGATGTTGTTGCTCGGATCCAAACTCTAAAAGGATCTGTCAAAGCCACAAGGTTTCCTAACTTGCATTAACTATTGCTCGGTACTATGCTTATGTTGAAGAAAGAGAAACAATCCATTGTTTCTTACATTCCCAAGCGATAGGTCTTGAACCAAGGCTAAAAAAATAACATACAGTGGACTTTCGATCATCAGGGTAGTTGTCCCAATCTGAATAAGTGAAACCAACCAACAAAGGAGTGTCCCCTAAGCTGTAATGTATCATGAACTGAACAATACCCTAGACATACTGAAGTGTCCTTTTAGATTCTTTCCAATGGCTTTCATGGGGTGTTTTCGTATATTGGGCAACAAGATTTACAACAAAGGAAATATCAGGACACGTATGAGTCAAATATAAGAGGCTACCGACTAACTAATGGTATACGGTGGGATCAACTTCGAGAGAAGTACAAGTGGAAAAAAGTTTGACTCCATAATGGAAGGGAGAAGGGGTTGGTTTAGTGTAACATCCTCACTATAATCCATAGTTTAATTAATGTTTATGTACATGTAATGTGTGGCTACGACCAAAGTGATGTAATATGCAAATTGTATTTCTGTGTTTTAATAATAAAATGTGATACCAGCTGCTAAGGGGACATGGAGAAGAGATGGGGGATGAATTAATCCACAAGATAAGGGATATTCTAGGATTATGGCTAAGAGGGGTCCAAGGGGGAAATACCCATGAATATTAATTCAACCCATTTTCCTAAATTTGCTAATGGTGTATGAATCCCCTAAATTCTCATTAAGTGTTCCCAAAGCCAATAATTGAATACATGTAAGAGATTGGGTGTGAATAGTCACATCCCAAAGTTATTGGGCACGTGGGGGTTGAGTACAATCAGCTTGGGGAAGAATGTGAGTCAAGCAAGCGAGCCAAAGGAGAGGAAATTCATATGGGTTGGGACAACAATTTTACATATTGAGTTTTTGTGCATGAGAAGCAGTAGAGAGCAACTAAGAGAGCTTGGAGCTGGTGCAACCATGGAGGGTGAATTCTAGAGCAAGATGGAGAATATTTGGAGCTAGTAACTAAAGAACTAGGTTGTCATGCTTGAAGAGTGAACTCTTGGGTGAGTTGCACTGTAACAACAAGTGTTTTCTATTAGTTTGTTGGTAGTTTTCCTAGCAATAAGTTCCCTTGAGTTCCCAGTTGAGATATTCTTAGTTACCTGTGCCAAAGAGACCCTGATAAACAAATGGGATACCCGAGGGACTAAGATCAGTGAAGGGGTACATTCCTTGGGTTGGGTAGGTCAAGAGGAAGAGAGTTAGTGGAAAATCATGATAGTTGTAGGAAGATATTAATGGGTTGTGATTTTATGAGCTGTGAGTGGATTGTGAGAGACCACCCTCTTTTGAGGATTATTAGCCTCAGATCGGGGTGATTTGTTGTTGATATTTGGAACAACAAGTCTATGGTTGGGTGGAACGTCCATCCCAAGCAGCTGGTTGCACATCTCTTATAATAGATAAGTGTTCAATATTGTTGTTGTGTTATTTATGAGTTTTATTAATGTGCATGAAATCTATGTATTCAGAAATAATTTATATGATGTTGTGTTGAATTATTAGACTGCATTCTTGTTGATTTAGCATGTTGTATATGTATCAAGTGAATATAAGCGAACAATAGTTAAATATGATTTTAATTCGTAGATAAAAGGTACGAGAAATCAATTAGTTGTGAATGAATTAAATTAGTTAACATAAATTTCATTTTTACGAGTATTTTGTACCGTAATGTCCCTCGGTTGGGTTGGGGGACGTTACATTATGGTATCAGAGCCTCAGGTTCAAACAACAGGCTTGTATGGGCCAGAACCAGAGAGAATTTGTGAAATTCGTTGTTGTAGATTTTGTCTATGACAGACTTGGGGGAAAATGGAGAATTTGGAGAGAAATCCTCAAATCCGTGGGAAAAATATGAGTTTGAATGACTCGAGAGGTTGATGGAGTGGAACAATAAAGTTGAAGATGGAAATTTGACCTGGAATGGTCTAAATTCGAGTTTTAATGGTCTCTTGTAGAGTTACAAGAAGTTTAGCAAATCGATGACCGAGATCTCTTTTGATCTCGAGATCGACTACTGAGATTCACCATGATAAATTTAAAAATCCATAAGATATCAACCATTTGAAAGGTTGATCAAATCGATGATCATGATTCATTTCGGAATTTTTGAAAGGGATTAGATGAATGATCCAGATTCACTTGGACTGCGATCAAATTTTTCTAAGTGTTAGAGTTCATCGAAAGATTTCATCGACGACCGATGGCTAGATCAACGAGATTGGTGGAGGGTTTGGAGTTCTCCAGCTGAACTCACGGATGGTCGAAAGTCAAATAAATGAGTTTGTAAAAGAGTTGAGTTCATCCAAAAGAAGTCTCCGATTGTCGACGACCGATGGTCGAGGATCGATAGATTTTGGCCAAATTTTCCAAGTGTCAAATTTCACCAACGAATCATGTTGATGGCCAATGGTTAGGGATCGATAGGATTTGATGAAAGTTCCATGCATACAGAGAGGATTGTTGATGGTCGATGATCAATGTCGTTCAAATATTTTGAAGTATTTTTAATCGGCGATAGAAGTCATCGATGGTTGGGCATCGATCGAATTTATCAAAGTGTTCGGGTCGTCTAAGAGAATCTATCGATGGCCAATGGAGGGAAGATGATGATGGAATTATCATACATGTGTCATGCCACATCAACATCCACGTGTCATTCCATGTCACCCAAGTCGACACCTCGGGATGACATGCCATGCCATGTCAACATCCACGTGTCATTCCACGTTGTCTCAGAAGTGGTCGATGATCGATGATCAGGTCGACTGATTTGGGGAAGTGCTTTCGACAGTTGTCGAGGATCGTTGATAATATATGGGACGATGGTCGAGCATCGACCAAATTAGTGAGGATTTCCATTCTCCAATGAATATGGTCGACGGTTGAATCGACCAATTTAGAGTTGGGTGCAAATCGATCATCGAGGAGTTGGGTTGATGGTCGACGATCGCGTCGAAAGATTGGGGAAGGAGTTGCACGCGTCCAAAGGAAAGTGTCAATCGTCGATGTTCAATGTAGGACAGATCAATGGCTTAGACTCCATGCAATTTGAGATCAATGGTTCGTATTTAAAGGTTTGTTACAATAGTAAAACAATCAGTTTTATGCGATTTTTTGTGGTTTTTGAAGGTTATTAACTTGCGACGCATTTTTGAGTCCCTAAACTAAGTTTTTAGCCAATCAAAACCCATGTGAACAAAGTGTACCAAGGTACACCTTGTCTTTTCAACTCAAATAAAAGAACTCAGAGAGAGATATCCAATGAGCTAAATGGTTTGCAAAATAGAGCTTGTATGAGAAAATTGTGGCCAAAACAGTGAGGGTAAAAAATTTAGCACCAAAGTTACTTCCAGAGGGCATAACTTCCTGCTCAAAAATCTGTTTGGGGAACAAGAGAAGTCAATGGAAATATTGTGACCCATAGAAGCCAGTGGTGGAGTCATATTTTGGTTATGGGTACTTGAAAATGTGTTGGAAGAGAAATAAGACACCTGCAACATGCAGGTATTAATTGGGTAAAATAGCTTAAACTTCTCCAGACCATAACTTTCAGCTTAGAGATCAAATTCGAGAAAATGAACAGTCAATGGAAAGTTATTGAGGAGTAAGGCAATGAAGATTATCATAAATTAATAAATAGATTTTTGTAGCAGTAAAATAGTGGAAATTTCAGCATGTAAATGTTGTAACTTTTCACTCAGAACTTAGATTGAGGCGTGAGTACAACCGTTGGAAAGATGCTTTAGAGAGGAATTCATATAAGGAATCATAATTTTTATTTGGTGCATTATGTCCTCCATAAAATGATGAATAAATAACCTATATTCTAATGGATGGAATGTTTGATGTTATGCATTTTTCTAACAGTAATTATTGCATGCACATTTTCTTGTAGAATTAGAGGTACATGAAAGAAACTTTGGTTCTTATATGAGGATAGGAGTTATGGAAGATGCTCAAGGATATTACAACCATGAGGAAGAGCTCATAGGTTTGCATGTCAGTATGGGAAACGCTGCGACAAAGTCACATGGAAGAAGATATAGGCATGAGCCTATCACTATGCGAATCCTGCATAGAGAAGTGAAAAGCTATAGCAATGATAACAAAAGGATTATGAAGTCTCAGGAAGAGAAACTCCAGAGCTTAAACATGTTGCATAAGCAAGTCAACAAGGAATCTGGCACTAAGAAAACAACTAGTGCTAGAAAAGTGTTAGCATCAAGATCCCATAGCAAAAGGGGTGATAATGGAAATGATAAGTAGTCAAGAATCATGAGCAGGTGCCATCATTCTCCAAAAAAGTACACTAGAGAAAACCATGCAAGTTTAGTGCCAGTGAGTAGCCCAAGTGTGTCTCTTATCAGGAGCCAAAGGAGAAGTCATGAGGTAGACATCTTGCAAGGTGAACTCTGAAATATTAAGCCAACAAATTTCAATGGTGGGCATAGGAAGGGAGAAGAGGTCGAGGCCTGACTATTGGAAATTAAGAAATATTTCCAACTGCATGATTACCCCTCACGGGTAGAAACTAGAATTGTGACCTACCACTTTCAAGGAAAGGTAGACATGTGGTGGGATCAACTTAAGCAAGCCAAGAACCTTAATGAGAAGAAGATATCATGGAGGTAGTTCAAAATATATTTTCAAGAGAAATATTTTTCTGAGAATTACTGTGAAAGAAAGATGAAATATTTCTTTGAACTCAAGCTGGGAACCATGACAATGGAGGAATATGTGAAACGATTCTTTGAATTGTTGAAGTATGTTGACTTCATCAAGGATGAGAAGGTTAAAATCCAAAGTTTTCTAAGTGGGTTACCCTCCTTCTAAAGTGAAAAGATTCAATATGATAACCCTAAGACCTTGGGGGAAACCATAAGGAGAGCAAGGTACCCTTATGATCAAAGCAAAGGAAGGCTAGTTTTACAAAAGGCTTGGAATGACAAGATGAAAGGGGAAAATGATCAAAGACAGAAAGGTTTTAAGCCACTCTTTTTCAGAAGATAATTCTCAATCAAATCAACAAGGTTAAGCAGCTCAAAATGAGCACAAGAATGCAGATTCATTTTGGAAAAGGCCAAGGAAACAACCTTTTCAATGTTGGGGATGTGAGATAAATCACTTATATAGGGACTTCCATAAAAAAGGAGACATAATGAGGACTATCCACAACATTCAAGACGCTGAAAAAGTGTAAGACATGGGAGGAAGCATGCCAAGGATTTATGCATCCTTGGAAAATAAGAAATTTGAATATCAATTCCCTATGATTGAAGTGGAAGGTAAGATTGATAACTAGCCCATAACAATTTTGATTGATTCTGGAGCTAGCCATAGTTACATAAATGCTAACATTGTTGAAAGATTTCACTTGCAAAGGAGTAAGCATAAGAAATATCGATTAGTTGAATTAGCCATAGGAGCTAAGAAAAAGATCAATGAGTTGGTTAAATATTGTGAAATAGACATGAATAGAATCAACACAAATGTGGATGTCAACATCATACCATTGGGTTCATATGATTGTTTAATTGGCATGGATTGGTTGGAAAATCACCATGTTGTCCTAGATTGTTACAACAAGACAATCACATGTCTCGATGAAGAAGGGTAGTAAGGAAAGATTCAAGGCATTCCAAGAGCTTTAGTTGTTAGAGAGATTTCATCTATGCAGTTGAAGAGGATTTTTTGGAAGGGATGTCAATTTTTTGCAGCCCATATGGAAGAGGCAGCCAAAGATAAAGTGGTAAGCATTGAAGACCATCTAGTCTTAAAGGATCTTGAGGATGTTTTTAGAGAAATTTCGGGATCGCCACCAAAAAGAGACATTGATTTCTCTATTGATTTGGTGCCAGTAGCTACCCCAGTGTCCAAGACACCTTATAGAATGGGAACTCCAGAATTGAAGGAGTTGCAAATGAAATTTAAAGAGTTGTTAAAGAAGGGGTATATATGCCCAAGTGTGTCACCGTGGGGAGCCCCTATTATTTTTGTGGAGAAGAAATATGGAACCTTAAGGATGTGTATTGATTTCAAATAGTTAAATAAGGTCACCATAAAGAAAAAATATCCTTTGCCAAGAATTGATGATTTGTTTGATTAGCTGAAAGGTGAAATTATCTTTTACAAGATTGACTTGAGATTAGGTTATCATCAAGTAAGGATAAAATAAGAAGACATCAAGAAGACAACATTTAAGACAAGATATGGGCATTATGAATTCATGGTAGTACCATTTGGACTATCAAATTCCCCAACAATTTTTATGTGTTTGATGAATGGAGTGTTCAAGGAATACCTAGAAAAGTTTGTGATTGTGTTCCTAGATGATATACTTGTCTAGTCTAAGTCAAAATAGGAACATGAGAAACATTTAAGAATGGTGTTGCAAGTTTTAATAGAGCATAAATTGTATGCTACGCTAAGTAAGTGCATATTTTACCAAAAGAAGATTCACTACTTGGGGCATATCATTTCAGCAGATGGGATAACAATGGATCCTAAGAATATAGAGGCTATTAAAGGAAGGCCAACGCCAAATAATGTGACAGAGGTTAGATCATTCATGGGTCTTGTCGGTTATTACCGAAGATTCATAAAATGATTCTCAAATATTGCAACTCCAATAACTTCTTTACAAAAGAAGGGATTGAAGTTTGAATGGACTTCCAAGTGTGAAGAAAGTTTTCAACAATTGAAGGAAATATTGAAAAGTGCACCAATATTGAAGATTAAAGACCCAAATGAAGTTGTTTTTGGTGTGCACCGATGCATGCAAGGAAGGGCTCATTAGAGTCCTCAGTCAAAGGGATCATGTGGTATGCTGTGAGTCCAAAAACTTAAAAGAGCATGAAAGAATTTATGCTACACATGACTTGCAGTTAGCAACAATTGTAGATTCATTAAAAATGTGGAGACATTATCTTATGGGGAAGCAATTAGAGCTAACGATAGACCACTGTGGTCTAAAGAATTGTTTTGGAAAACCAACACTAAATGCTAGACATACTAGATGGCTGGAATTTTTGAGTGAATATGACTTTGTAATTAATCATATAAAGGGAAAATAAAATCAAGTGGTTGATGCACTCAATAGGAGGGCACATGAGAAGCATGTTGCAACCATTATCATGTACATAACATATTTCAAATATAAAATTGTTGCGGCATCAAATTTGGATCAACAATATCTCAAAATAAAAGATATATTACAACAAGGTAATTTTCAACAGAAATTTAATTCTTATGAGATAAAAGAAGATGGAATTATCATGTACAAAGGTAAGGTATATGTGTTGAATTCTAATGATATGAAAAAGATAGTGTTGAAGGAAATGCATAATGTGCCATATGTTGGGAACCCAAAATATCATAAAACAATTGCACTTGTAAAAAGCCAATATTTTTGGCCAGGAATGAAGAAGGAAGTGGCTAATTACATAGCTAGATGTCTAGAATGCCAAAAAGTGAAGACTAAACATAGGAATCCAATAGGTTTGCTACAACCATTTCCCATTCCTGAATGGAAGTGGGATGTTTTCATAGTTGATTTTATTACAAAGCTTCCCATAACAATGAAGCAACATGATTCCATCATGGTGGTAGTGGATAAATTGATGAAGGCAACACATTTTATTCCAATAAAGACTACGCACAAGGCAACAAATATTGCATAAATATACATGAAAGAAGTTTCTAGGCTACATGGAGTGCCTAAGGAAATAGTTTTAGATAGAGATCCAAAGTTTACTTCCAATTTTTGGAAAGGTTTGTTCAAAGGATTTGGAACAAATTTAAATCTTAGTATGACATATCACCCAGATTCAGATGGGAAAACAAAGAGGACTAAGAGGATAATTGAGGACATGCTTAGAATGTATGTGATGGATCATCCATCAAAGTGGGAAGATTATATTCATTTAGTGGAATTTTCATACAATAATGGGTATCGAGCCTCATTAAACATGAGTCTGTTTGAAGCATTGTATGGTAGAAAATGTAACACTCCAATGAGTTGGGATAATCCAACAGACAGAGCAATTGTTGGGTTAGATTTGTTGAAGGAAATGGAAGAGTAAATGGAAAAGATAAAGTAGAATTTAAAGGTTGCCCAGGATAGGTAGAAAATTTATGCAGACAAGAATCGATTTTTCATAGATTTTAAAGTGGGAGAATAAGTGTTATTAAAGAAAAAAGCAAAGTGAAGTTCGATAAGTTTAGGCAGTAACATATTGTGGGCATTTTGAAATATTAAAAAATATAGGTCCAGTTGCATACATTCTAGCATTGTCTGCATCCATGAGAGTGCATAATGTATTTCATGTGTCATTATTAAATAAATATGTGCTTGACCCTAACCACATAATTGTTTGGAATGTGATCCAGGTGGAGAACGAAGGGGATTTATAGGTGGAACTAGTGCACATCCTGGACCAGAAAGTCAAAGTGCTCAGAAACAAAGCCATGAGGCTGGTAAAGGTTCAATGGAATTGTTATGGTCCTGAAGATGCTACATGGGAGAATGAAGAAAACATGCGGGTAGAATACCCGTAAATGTTTGACAATTTTGAAGAAGACAAAATGCACTACTCTATTTTGAGCAACTAA
This sequence comes from Picea mariana, assembly GCA_032191745.1. Taxonomy (NCBI): domain Eukaryota; kingdom Viridiplantae; phylum Streptophyta; class Pinopsida; order Pinales; family Pinaceae; genus Picea; species Picea mariana. The sequence continues at coordinate 44,619 of JASDQU011026143.1, forward strand.
GAGTTCAAAAACCACATCTCATAGTCCTAGCCAACTGCGTTGGAGACCTTGATAAAATAATGGATCATTACTTGGTTTAGCCCTGATAAACATATGGTACATCCCTTGGGTTATCTCTGATAAACGAATGGTGCATTCTTTGGGTTGCCGAGTTGAGAGGAACATGAAATTATGGTTGCAATTGTTGTTGGAGTTATAAAATCGCAGAATTTTTACTTTATAAGTACTATGATGTAAATTTTCATATATGTATATCGCCATAGAGTGCACTGAGGAAGACACACAATTATAGGTGAGAGGGAATGTAACATCCCCACTATAATCCCCAGTTTAATTAATGAAGATTTTCTAGGTCCTAACAAGCTGCCAACTAGGTTTGTCTTTGACCTCAGGTTGGCTCTAAGTTTCAACTGTCAAACAAGGGTTTGTTGTGGTTTTATAACAACAAACTATTCAGTAACTTCTTTGTTGTCCTATTACGGTTACATAGGCCAAATGGGTGCTCTAGCATGCAGTTTTGTCACAAGATGTTAGCACATGCATACCATAAGCTATATAACACACCTATAGATCTTTTAGAGCTGAAATAATATTGTTCTAAACACTAACATACATGAAAATGAACACAGGTATTTTTGGTCAACATGACCCTGGATAACCCCCTCGGGGAGGAAAACCAGTTTGGAATGAAAGTATATATATGTGGAAAATAGAAGGTGGAATACAACAAGTACATGAAACAAATGAACATGATACAATAGCAGCTTGTCTCAAGCTGCAACACAAGTCCAAGAGTGAGAGATGAGCCCAAGCATGGTGCACCCTCCTCAAATATAGCTCTATCCACTGAAATGAAGCACCCTTTCTCCCTGAAGCTCTGATGGAGAAACCCTTGCACCAAAATGTGCTCTCGTGTGCTGCCTCTCCACTAAAAATATCCTCAAAGAAATTTGACCACTGCAAGACCTCCCTGCTAGCTGTGTGCCCTCCTCCTAGCAAGAACAACCTCCACAAATAAGCTGGGCCCTAAGCCTTCATGATCCCTCCATGAAAGGAGGAACCCAAGATCTTCTCTCCCAATGCTTCCATTCTGATCCTGTTTCCCTTCTCCAAACTCCTTTGGTGAACATACAAGTGAATAATGAGCTCTCCTTTCCCCTTGTGTCCTCCTTAAGGATGCATAAGGAAACCTAATAAATGGGTGGATGATATCATCTCATCTCATCCTAAGTCAATTTTTTATATCATCTCAAGTAAATCTCAACTCAAAACCCACTTTACTTAAGTTTTCATAGTTTCACTTTATGTCCCTTAATTCACCCACAAAGTGAATTAATTGTCATTTTAGGCTTAAATGACCAAATTTCACTTTTGACTTAAATCTCCTAAGTCAAAGTGAAATTAGACATAAAGTACATGGTACATGGTACAAAGTACTTCCCACATGTGTTTATAATCTCACAAACACTAGGGGACCACTTTCCAAGATACCCAAATCTCAACACCTTGGGTCGACGAGTTGAGAGGAACATGAAATTATGGTTGGAATTGTTGTTGGAGTTATAAAATTGTAGAATTTTTACTTTCTAAGTATTGTGATGTAAATTTTCATATATGTATATCGCCATAGAGTGCGCCGAGGAAGATACTCAATTGTAGGTGAGAGGGAATGTAACATCCCCAATATAATCCCCAGTTTAATTAATGCTTATGTAGATATAATGTGTGGCTATGGAGAAAGTTATGTAATATGTGAATTGTATTTCTATATTTTAATAATAAAATGTGATACCAACTTCTAAGGGGACATGGAAAAGAGATGGGGGATGAATTAATCCACAAGAGAAGGGAGAGTCTAGGATAATGGACAAGAGGGTCCTGTAATACCCCAAGGCCGAGCCCCTGCTGAATTGTAATCATGTTTATAGGCTGGTGATCCAAGTGTTTATAAGATGTGAGACTTATATGTTTATTAGGCCGAAGAGCCTAGATGATGAAGGCCAGGGAGCCTTATTTTGTATATGTAAATACTTAGATCATTAATATAATTACTTCGCTACAAGTAGACCAACCACAAAGAAAGAGTTATGGGGGACTAAACTCCACTGGGTAGGGAAAGGGATGGGGCTGAGAGGCTAGGAAAAAGGGCTAAGTTAGAGGG
>JASDQU011026144.1:2376-20227 GCA_032191745.1 Picea mariana
ATTAAGCCATTTTTAATCTTTCATCAAGTGACCATCAATATTATACATAATATGAACAACATAAATAATGAGCATCAATCACACATAAGATATACACAAAGACATATTTTCACGAGGAAACCCATAAAGGGAGAAAACCTCTTCTTCTTCGAAATGATAGGCAGTCTTTTAATTTCTGTACATCATATATGTTTGAGCACCAACTCAAAGTGAGGCTACTACCTCTGTTTTACAAGCTCCAACTTGTTGAGAGCACCAACTCTCTGGTTTCTCTAGCACCGACTAGAAGGAAGCACCAACTCTCTGAGTGTTCCAGCACTGACTGGATGGAAGCATCTACTTCCACTTATACAAGCACCAACTTGCATATAGAAAACTCTGTGTTTTCCCAAGCACCACCCTGCCACCCTGTTTTCTAGCCACAACAAGATGGAAGCTACAACTCCCAATATTCTAGCACCAGCTTGAATATCAGAGGACCACAACTTGATTATAAATAAATGATTGAATAACCAACAACACAGATAAATCAATTCATACCACTTCTTCTATGTTCTATAAATCTAGTCTGCTTCTAACTGTTCTGCAATTCTTCTCTTCCTCTGTCTAATCTGCAATTCTTCTCTTCCTCTATCTAATCTGCAATTCTGCTCTACTTCAAGTTGTTATGCAATTCTACTCTTTCTTCTGTCTATTCCTCATATATTACTCATCTCTAAGTTTTATCTCACACTGTGCATACTGTCGGTCTCACACTGTGCATACTGTAATTTTCCCTTTCTTACAACTCAACTCATTTTTCATTCAAAACAACCAACACCGCACAGTCACTGCATGTTTCTTTTATACACTACAACCCCTTCAGTTACCCCTCAAATCCCCTCACATACAAATTTCATCTTGGAAGTAACAATTTTCATCTTGGCTATTTTTTTCTAGCTTTTCGAGTCCCGAACTTCTGGGGCGTTTTGATGCCCCATACGATGTTTTTTTTTTTGGACTTTTGGGGGGCCAGGGGTTGTTAACTTCAAAATCTAACCCTAATAGAATTTTTACTTCTCAGATAGACCTTTCTAACAAGGTATTAAATGCCCCAAACAGAGATCATATGCAAAAGTTATGACCCTGAGAAGTTGATGTACCAACTAACCCCATCGGGGCCCACATGAATTTTGGTGCTTCATCTCCTGAGGTTAGGTTTTTGGATGTCTAGGGATTTTTGTTTACTTCTGGATTCTAAAAATTCCTGGAGGCCTCATTGTAATGTGCTCAAATGAATGAGCATAGCCGCCACATCTCTTCTCAAATATTAACTACCACCATTCGAGCAAGATTTTTTTCATTCTGCATTTTACAGTTTCAACATATTTCTTTATTGAATAGAAGTTATGTTCCATTATATCTCTGTTATTGTTATCTGTAGATCTGTGTTGATGTTATAAATCTTTGTTTCATTTCATTCCCCTCATAAATCAGGACTAGTGGTATCAAAGTGGTCTACTCTTCATTTGTTTCTCTGTGCATGTCCCCAATGTGGTTAGTGTATAAGCAGTTGGGACTCAAATCAGTTGAGCCTTTGCAAAATTGGCCTCGCCGAACCACAGTTGCCCATGGGGGCAAAAAAGAGAGACGATGGGGCAAGGGATCCCTTTAAAATATTTCTCAAGGAATCCCTCTCGCAACAAAGGAATAAGATGATGGATAACTTTGCACAAATCCTTCGATGGTTTCCAACAGGTAACACATCTTCCTCAAGCAGAGGAATCACCCCCTTCACGGTACAAATCAATTTTGATATTCCTATATTTGAAAGTCAAATAGATGTGGATGTTGTAGACAAATCGTTAAACCTTCTAGAAGGGTATTTTTCTGTATTTTTCCAAGAGAGAAAATATTACATATTCACTCCTTAAGGTCATCCCTCATGTCAAAGATTGGTGGAAGACTTTCTCCGAGCAAAAGGAAATAGAGGGATCTACATTATTTGTAGTTGCACCTACTTAGGGTTCCTTCAGGGATGTTATTAAGGAACAATACTACCATGTTGGAAGTTATGAAGACTTATATACAAGATGGACCACACTGTGGCAGGAAAGGGACCAAATAGTGCCAGAGTTCACCAATGCCTTCCATAGCTTGCACACCAAGCTAGGTATCAAAGACTATGAGAGAGATCTGGTGCTCAAGTACTGCGGGCAGTCTGCATAAATACATCCAAACAGAAATGGATTTTATGGACATCTCATTCTTGAGCACGACCTATCGATATGTTGTTATAATCAAGCAAAATCTTAAACATAAGACGCATTAGTTTGGATCTGCAAACCCCTCACAATAGAAGCAAGGAAAAGGTGACCCCAACCCGCAGAACAAAGGGCAAAACAAGGATGGATAGCCTCAGGAAAACCAGTCCAAACTGCAAACAAAGAAGGACAATGGGAAAACAAAGTAAGATACTGGGAAATGGTGTGAGTTCCATAAGAGTCCCTGGAATAACACCGCTGAATGCCACTCAAAGTAGTCATTTGTGGCTAAGGTGAAAGCCTTTGAATCATATGTAGGCTCTAACTCTAAGTCTGGACTAGAAAAAGGGAGACATATCATTGATGCAGAATCCAGTGCCACTGTTGCTACCACCACCAAGTTCCAGCCCAGTGAACCTAATGAACCAGAGGAAGGTGAGTGCCTCTTTCATTCACAGATGTGGGTGAAGGGTACTCCACTGCACTTCATCATTTATAGAGGTAGCCAAAAGAAACTCATCTCAGTGGAGGTTATCAAGCAGTTTCCTCTATCGACAACACCACACCCACAGTTGTACACCATCAGATGGATCCATCAAGGGAGTGATCTCCACGTCAGCCAACTATGTCACCTAGCCTATGACATCAAGCCCTTCAAATATGTGGTATTGTGTGATGTAGCCCCCCTTGAAGTTTGTGATATTCTTTTGGGCCAACCTTATTTATGGAAACGTTATGATGTATATGAGTCTAGGCCTCGTAGTGATATTATTAATTTAGAGAAGAAATTATACAGGATACCCGAGGTAGTCCCATCTACTGCCATTTCCTTAATCTCTTCCAAGAAATGCAGGAAGGTCATCTCTCAGACTGAGAAGTTTTTCTTCTTCATGATTCACGCTCAAAGTGAGAAGAAGATTGCAGCGACATCCATGGCCTCTGTGATAGGTTTCTCCATCCAACATAAACAAGTGGATAAGTTCGTGGAAGAATACAAAGACATCTTCTCCTCACCCATTGGGGTACCTCTGCACTGTCATATCAAGCACTCAATTGATCTGACCCCTGATGCATCGCTACCCAATGGGCCAGTCTATCATCACTCTCTGCCATAAAATGAGGAAATCAAGAACCAAATCCAAGAGATTCTCGAAAAGGAGCACATCCACCAAATCTCATCACCTTGTGGAAGCCCAATTGTACCTGTGCAGAAGAAAGATGAGACCTGGGGCCTCTGCATTGATTACCAGTACCTAAATAAAGTCATAGTCAGAAACTAGTACCAAATTCCCCAAATTGATGATTTCCTTGACCAGCTCAAGGGGGGGAAATACTTCAGTAAGATTGATCTAAAGTCCGGCTACCACTAGGTCCCAATAGAGTAGACCGATGTATGGAGGATTGACTTCAAGTCCAAATAAGGTCTTTTTGAATGGTTGGTCATGCCCTTTGGCTTGAAAAATTCCCCAAAAACTTTCATGAGGATGATGGACGATATCTTGCATCCTTTCACCAATTCTTTTGTGGTGGTGTATTTGGATGACATCCTCATCTTCAAAAAGAATTGGGAGGAACACTTGCAACATATTTAGTAGGTTTTGCACACTGTGTGACAACACAATCTATATGCAAATTTGGAAAAATGCTCCTTTATCATGAACATGGTCCAATACCTAGACTATATTGTTGATGAGCATGGGGTGCATGTCAATCTGGCCAATATCTAGGTCATCCATGACTAGCCATCCCTGACCACACTCATTGATATTCAAAGCTTCTTAGGCCTTGCCAATTTCTATCGCAGGTTTGTTTTGGGATTCTCCCATATTGCTTGGGCCCTTAGCCAAGTGACCAGGGGCGGTGGCAAGGAAAAATTCATGCCAGGCCAGTCAAAACATAACACAGTCAATAATTTGAAGAAACTCTTGTGCTCAACCCCAGTGCTCTCATTACCCAACCTATAGAAGTTGTTTGTGATTGAGAGAGATGCTTTACACTATGTTGTGGGTGCAGTTCAAACTCAGTACGGATATCTCGTGGCCTATCATAGTGAGACACTATCAGATATTGTCCGTAAGTACCCCATTTACGACAAATAATTGTACTCCATTGTACAATCCTGCCACTAGTGGAGACATTACATTCTTAGGAAGAAGACAATCATCCACACTGATCATAAGACTCTACAGTTCATGCAGACACAAGGAAAAATGTAGAATGACCACCATCAGAACTGGTCCACATACTCATAGCAATTCCATCTCAACATCAAGTATATGACAGGGAGCACCATCCGCGTCACTGACTACCTCAACCGACCTCTATTTGACACACTAACCATGGTGCTACACTCCTACGGACATGAGACCCTAGGATGGCCCCAACTCTATGAGAGAGATCATGACTTCACCACTACCTACCATATGCTAGGCACAAATACAGATGTCGTTGATTTTCATTTGCAAGATGGGTTATTGTTCCATCTGGGCCATCTTTGTGTTCCATCAAGAGAGCGAGAAAATTTAATTTGGGAATCTCACTACAATTGGGTGGCATGAAACTTTGGCGTAGAAAATACAGTGGCATTGTTGCAGCAACATTTCTATTGGATGAAACTCCGACATGATGTCAACAAGTATATATGGATTGCACACCCTGAGCCATTGCCAAAACTTCTATTAAGAAACAAGGCATGTACACCCCTCTTCCTACTCCCGACAGGCCTTGGGAACCCATCTCACTGGACTACATGTCGGGCCTTCCTTCAACCAAGTAGGGAAATGACTGTGTTTTCATGGTTGTTGATCGATTTTCCAAGATGGCGATTATGGTCTCCTACAAGAAGAGCAACACAACAGAGGCCATAACCAATATCTTATTGGAACGAGTGTGGGTACATTTTTGGATACCACAAACCATCATCTCATATCGGGATAGTCGGTTCCTGAACGCATTCTGGTCGAGCCTCTGGTCACGGCTGAACACCAAGCTCACCAAATCCATGGCCTTCCACCCCCAAATAGATGACCAAATCGAGGTAGTGAATAGGATGATCATGCATATCTTACACATGTACAATTCCAAGCATCTTTGTACATGGGATGAGAGTCTTCCCTATGTTCAACACAGTTACAATAGAGCCATACATAGCTCAATTGGCCACAACCCCTTTCAAGTGGGGTTGAGATTTCAACCAGTGGGTCCCATGGATGTTGCACTACCCATTACGTCCACATTGGTAGAATCATTCCAGGTGCAAACCGAAGCAGAAAAATCCACTCGGTTCATTGGACGAATCCATCACATCCACCAATGGGTTTAGGATATTTTGCAAAAGTACAATGTCAGGTACAAGCAACGCCATGATCAACACCGGGTGCCACACAAGTTTCAGGTGGGAGATAAAGTTTGGTTGAAATTTTCGAAAGAATTCCTTGCAAGACCCCATCATAAGCTTCATCCACTCCATTATTGACCTTAAACCATCACCAAGGTTGAGAGTGACCATGCTTTTGAGTTCAACATTCCCCCCTTCCTTGTATTGCACTTTGTGCTTAATGTTGAACCTCCTTAGACCATACTTTCCACCCTTATTGAACACCTCAAAGATACTAGAACAGTTGACACTGATGAAGCTCAACCATGAATGCATGGTGTTATCACTCCAGGAAACTCTCCTAGGTTGTATCTCAGAGATGCCTGGTAACTTAACCTTTTTGTAACTATTTTCTCAATAATGGGTGTGGGTTTGGATCAAGATGAATATCTTAAATCATTAGATTGTATCTTCAAGACAATCTAGATATATTCATGCAATACAAGGCCTTCAAGAGATATTATCATATAGCTTTGTAAATCAAATGGATAAGAAAACCAATCAATTAACTAGAACATACATAGGAAATATATATGATGGGTCAATAAACTAGTAAAGGATGCTTATGATTCTTTCTTAACAATAAAAGGTAATATGACAGTTACCATGGGACCATTAAACATAGACAAAGGAATACCTTCAATTCATAGGCATAAAAAAAGATAGAAGAAAGTCTGACAATAACAATGAAAGCAGCTTGCAGGCTTAATATATTAAAGAAAGTGTCTTTTTCACAATAACACTGGATTATAGAACTCAAAATCGAACCTTCAGCCTCAAGGACTGAATTTCCCCCCTTTTGTTACATCAATAGTCTATGGATTTATAGCCTTTACATGAGAAATATAGATCCTTAAAAGTAGGATCAGATTTACTTATAATAGACAGTAAAAAATTGTCACAAAAGAATAGGAAGAGATCCTAAAAACTAGGTCAACTCCTTATCTTTTATGATCTTTATCTCCTTCAAAATATTTTCCAAGCGTAGAAAACATTCCAAGGCTGTTGAATATCCATAGAAAACCAGATGGGTCGAATTTGTTATTTTTAGCCAAAAATTGTTTTCTGTGCCCAGAAAATACATGGTTATTTCCATTTTACCACCATCTAAAACACCTCATACATCAAGACAAAACCTTAAATCTGATGTATTTAATTATCATGCATCTTAAGAAACCATTCTCGAGATGTTTGGATGAGAAAAAGTTATATTTGGGCAAAAATACGACCTCTCTGCCATGTTTGTGCTTTCGGTGGTTAATGAACAGTTGAAATGTTCGCCTAAGCCATCGAAAATTCTGGAAATATTCCTCTCAAAGATTCGCCCATATCTCTAAAATAAAAATAGAGTTTGGAAAACTGAGATAGGTTTTTGTATATAGGTTTTATTTGAGAAAAAACCTCTCTCAGTTATTTGATATTCATTTTTATTTGCCCGTGATCTTCATTTCAAAAACATGTTTCAAAAAGGTAAATTCTGAGATCCGAAAATTAGGGCTCAGAGATGAATTCGATTATCCCAATATATGACACCTGTAGGAAAATTGAGAGATATTATTGGTATTTGATATGTTAGGCACAAAAACCTCTGACCATTTCTCAAAATGATCTTCCAGTTTCTCAAAATCATTGTTTGGAAATGATGACTCAACCCAGTAAAAACACAGAATTTCTGCACTTTCGGTGCCTTAGAAGCCCCTTTGGAAAGGCGCTTAGCTACCGAAACCTGAGTTTTGACTTTTTTGAAGGGAAAACAAAATCAAATGTTTTTCAAACTTTATTACAAACCTAAGGCTCTAAAAAATGAACCTTAAAAAATTTAGAAATATATTTTTCAATGACTTCCTATCACCTAAAATAAACAAATTTGATTGTGTTATTTGAGGAGATAACATCTGTCTGCTTCTTGGGATGAAAGCCTCCCTATGAGGTTTCAAGAACCTCAGATCCAATTCCTTTCTTGTTGGGCTATGGAGTCATTTGGTCTGTGCAACTGATCTTCTGCAAACCTGTAACTTACCTGTAGCCTTTACCATTGGGCTATGGAGTCGTTTGGCCGTTAGAAATGATCCCCTTCAAACCTGTAGCCTTGAAAGTATTCATAGTCTTAGATAGCTGTAGTGATCTTCAGATGCTGATGGATGTGGTTGAAAATGCCAGCCTAAAAAACCAGACATCTTTTGCCAAAAATAGATAAGAATTTTTATCTTCCTCACGCTGTTGACACCTCCAAAATTGAAATAGAGCAATAAAACTAATGCTCTAAATTATGATCATCACTTTGGAACCTTTCTCATGCCAACTAGAACAACAGCACTTAGATCTGTGCAAAAATTGTAGCATTCTTCCCTATTATGTGCTTTCGGTGGCTAGGAAAGCCAAAATTCTAACCTATAAGCTATCGAAAGCTCTGCTTTCGATGGCTAAAAACAGCTATGAAAGCCTGCCTAAGCCACTGAAAGCTTTGTTTTGAAACTGGCTTTCAAAATTACAAAAATGTATTTCCTTCCATCTTTTGATCTTCACTTCTTCTCCTTTGAGGCTTTAGCAGCCTGAGCAGAGTCTGGGTTATCAGCAGAGTTGATATCTGCCCCTAGATTATCAACAAGATTAGTGGTTGCTTCTACTAGGGTTTACAGAGAAATATGTGCCTTAGGTCTTGGAGGCATCATTTTGATTCTTAGCAGCCTAATCTTCCTGTACAACCTAGCATCAAAATTTGGTTCCTTTTCTCCAACTTAGCATATTGTTTAGTAAGCCTTTGGTGAGAATCATACAACTCAATATCTTTTTATGTCAAAGTTTGATTACTAGTCTTAACTTCTCTGTCAAGGAGTCCAAGATCATATGCTTGTCTTAGAATTTGATTGATTTTTGATCATTTGGGATTGTTGGTTGATGCCTCATCATCTTCCATCTCCTGCTCTTCCTTAGGTGTAGGCGAAGGCAAATCTACATACTCTGTCATATGTTTTCCATCTGGGACTGCTCCTTGAAGATCTGGCTCTACTACAGTTTCCTCATGCTCTGCTGCAACCTGCTGTAACCATTTCCAAAATTTGTACCACCAAGATTAAGATATCCACTTGTCAATTCATAGCCATTTATAATGTTCCATATGGATTAGTAAGAGGTCTAGGAGGCAAATTATAGGTTGAAAAATCCATGCATTGGATGAATAGGTGGGGGTGGCACTTGACTAGAACTAACACTACTATTATCACTTGTTTGAGATCCACCTTGACTAAGAACCTCCAAAATCAAAACAAAACCTTGATAATAATGACTTTAATTATTATCTATCATTTGGAACTATCCTCATGGCATTCGGATCAAGGGAACTCAGATCTATGCAAAAATAGTAGCATTATGCCCTATTTTGTGCTTTCGATGGCTAGGAGACCCAAAATTCTAACCTGTAAGACATCAAAAGCTCTGCTTTTGGTGGCTAAGGACAGCTATGCAAACTGAAATAGCCACCGAAAAGGTAGGCTTTCAAAATTGCAGAAATGCATTTCTTTCTGCCTCACCATTGTTGGACAACATCGAGCTTATATGTTTTCATATCATCAGACCTCTAATTCAATCAACACATTTATATGTAGTAAGAGAATGCCCTTTTTCTTTGAGTTGATCATATATTTTGTGTGTTAACACTCCAATCTTTGCAGATTCTTTGATTGAACTTTGCATTCCCCTTTCTCTTCTTGTTGAAGATGATACCTGGAAAATATGGCAAATATGCTCGGCGTTTGACTTAATTCAACACTTTGCTTCTATAGAGTCTGGAAACTACCTTCAAGTTCTTCATGCCTGCGTAAAATGCTCATTATTTATGTTTGAAAAATTTGATCAAAACCCCAAAACAATCATTATTCCACTGTTAAGAAAAAGAGCCTATAGATGCCATTGGACTTCCATTCTCGTGGCACCATCCTCTTAAGAATTTCAAGAGTGTGATGTGAAACCTGTTGTGGGATTGATATCTCCTTGTGCTCAGCATCAAGAGTCAACATACTGGGTTTTAACAAAATTCCCTCAAACCACACATTGTTCTCTGCCAAGTAGAAGAAAACCTCAATCCAAACTTTCTCTTCCACTTCAAGGTTTTTATCAATGAAATGGTCTCCATCCAACAGAAACTTTGGCTCCACAATGGGCACAAGGCCATTGTCCCAAGAAAGGGTAGCATAACGTGCAAGTCCCTAGGAAGCTTTGCTTATTTAAGAAAATTGAAAGCAATCTATCTGCTCATATGAAGAGCTTATTCAACTGCCTACTCCTACTTCTAACTAAATCTGAAATTTGGTCAAGTAAAGGCGAACTTCCACAGTAACCATTCAATAAATTTCAAAACTGAAATGAGCATGTCTCTATCACTCATCATTAGACAATGTCTAAAACATATTAGCAGTGATAAAAAATTCTTCAAGAAAGAAAACTCACTCGAGAGTGCTGGTGGGATAATGAAGTTTAAAATTTTCAATTGATCCGAAATATATGATTCCATCAAGGCTGCAACCGGATCTTTAAACACATAAAAAGATGGCTGCTCAACAACTGATGGAGAAAAAGGCATCATCAATTTATGATCTAATACTTTCTGCTCCCCTTTATCATATTTATCACATATGGGAACATCAAGATAGAATCCAAATGGAAAAGATGAAGCTTTCTGCATAGAATTATCAATAGTATGGCTTTGAAACAAATCTAAAACAACATCTCCTCTTTCCTTATCATTATCATCCTGCTCATCTAGATTTGAATCAACGGGTTCATCTAAATCATCCTCAATAATGAAATCATCAATATTGTTTGGTAGATCTTCTTTATGAGAAGTAGTAATAAAAAGAACTTGAACTTCATCCATATATGTATCTTCATTAATATATCCACTTTCATCCTCCCTACTAGAAGAAACAATATGCTGGATATCTAAATGAAACTCCTCACACCAATGCTCAAACATAAGTTCCTGAGAAAAATACCTTTTGCAATGCTCATGGAATACTCTGTGAAACTCTTTCAAAGATGAAATACTAGAAGGAGTTAATGAGAAATACCACTTACGTGCATCACCCTCCAATGAATAGAAAAACATATTCATGAGCACATCTTCATCATGTATATGTAACTGAGCCATGCATTGATGAAATCTGATGAGGTGATCTGAAGGATTATCCTCTTTCGCTTCTCTGAACCGTGTAAGGTAGTCTCCCCAAATATCCATAAAAGGTATTGGATGTGGGAAACCAGGAACTACAAAAAAGTTAAGAGGTGAAAACCTCCTAGCCAAAAGAGCAGTAAATGCCTTTGACATTTGAAGACAGTGGAGTCACCACTGAATTCGTCCTTCATGGAGTCACTAGATAGAATATTACAACCAATATGATGTCCAACCTTTGTCTATCATCAAAATCTAGAACTATGTCGTCTCCCAGAGAAGTTGAGCTTCAATCTCCTCTCCCCAAAAATGGCGTCAATTTGTTATCAATCTAGGAAACTCTCCTAGGCTGTATCTCAAAGATGCCTAGCAACTTAACCTTTTTGTAACTATTTTCTCAATAATGGGTGTGGGTTTGGATCAAGATGAATATTTTAAATCACTGGATTGTATCTTCAAGACAGTCTAGCTATATTCATGCAATACAAGGTCTTCAATAGCTATTATTAGATAGGTTTGTAAATCAAATGGATAAGAAAACCAATCAATTAACCATAACATACATAGGAACTATATATGATGGGTCAATAAACTAGCAAAGGATGCTTATGATTCTTTCTTAAAAAATCAAAGGTAAGATGATAGTTACCATGGGACCATTAAACATAGACAAAGGAATACTTTCAACTCATGGGCATAGAAAAAGATAGAAGAAAGTCTGTCAATAACAATGAAAGAAGCTTGCAGGCTTAATATATTAAAGAAAGTGTCTTTTTCATAATAACACTGGATTATAGAACTCAAAATCAAACCTTCCGCCTCAAGGACTGAATTTCCCCCCTTTTGTTACATCAATAGTCTATGGCTTTATAGCCTTTACATGATAAATCTAGATTCTGAAAAGTAGGATCATATTTACTTAAAATAAACAGTAAAAAACTTTCACAAAAGAATAGGAAGAGATCCTAAAAACTAGGTCAACTCCTTACCTTTTATGATCTTTATCTCCTACAAAATATTTTCCAATTGTAGAAAACCTTCCAAGGCTGTTGAATATCCATAGAAAACCAAATGGGTCGAATTTGTTATTTTTAGCCAAAAACTGTTTTCTGTGCCCATAAAATAGGTGGTTATTTCCATTTTGCTACCATCTAAAACACCTCATACATCAAGACAAAACCTTAAATATGATGTATTTAATTATCATGTATCTTAAGAAACCATTCTTGAGATGTTTGGCTAAGAAAAAGTTAGATCTGGGAAAAAATACGACCTCTCTGCCATGTCTGTGCTTTCGGTGGCTAATGAACAGTTGAAATGTTCGCCTAAGCCACTGAAAATTCTGGAAATATTCTTATCAACGATTCGCCCATATCTCTCAAATAAAAATAGAGTTTGGAAAACGGAGAGACATTTTTGTATATCGGTTTGCTTTGAGAAAAAACCTCTCTTAGTTATTTGAGATTCGTTTTTATTTTCCCATGATCTTCATTTCAAAAACATGTGTCAAACAGGGTAAATTATGAGATCCAAAAATTAGGGCTTAGATATGAATTTGATTCTCCCAATATGTGACACCTGTAGGAAAATTGAGAGATTTTATTGGTCTTTGATATGTTAGGCACAAAAACCTCTGACCTTTTCTCAAAATGATCTTCCAGTGGCTCAAATTCATCGTTTGAAAATGATGACTCAACCTAGTAAAAACGCAGAATTTCTACACTTTCGGTGGCTTAGAAGCCCTTTTGGAAAGGCGCTTAGCTACCAAAACCTGAGTTTTGAATTTTTTGAAGGGAAAACCAAATCAAATTTTTTTCAAACTTTATTACAAACCTAACGCTCTAAAAAATGAACCTTAAAAAATTTAGAAATGTAATTTTCAATGTCTTCCTATCACCTAAAATAAACAAATTTGACTGTGTTATTTGAGGATATAACACATGGAATATGCCTCCACTGGTCAAATTATGGACACACGGGCCAAGGGAACTTTCAACCAAAAGCTTCATCTTTATCGGATTGTCAAGGCGGAGGAGCTCCTGCACTAAGGAAACTGGCTCACCCGAGGCCAATTTCAGTATAACTTTCTTCATCTATTCAGGGAACTCCACGCAATGGAGACCACTTCTTTCTAAGGAGGGAGGATTGATCCAGGTGGATATCGGTGGCCACCCACCTCTTCCATCTGGCACACATACAACTTTCTTCTTGGCAATTACAATTTTCATCTTGGCAGGTTTTTTCTATCTTTTTGAGTCCCAAACTTTCGGGGTCGTTTTGAGAGGCCCTAAGCAATTTTTTTTTGGAATTTTGGGGAGCCAAGGGAGAATAAAGCCATATCCTAACCCCTGACATAATTTTTACTTCTTGGATAGACCTTTCAGACGAGGTATCAAACGCCCCAAACGAAGATCATATGCAAAAGTTACGACCCTGGGAAGTTGATGTACCAACTTTCCCCATTGGGGCCCACATGAATTTTGGCGCTTCATCTCCTAAGGTTAGGTGTTTTTATGTGTATGGTTTTTTGTTTACTTTTGGATGCTAAAATTTCTTATAGGCCTCATTATAATGTGCTCAGATGAATGCGCGTAGCCGCCAAGTATCTTCTCAGAGATTAGCTACCACCATTCGAGCAAGATTGTTTTCATTATGCATTTTACAGTTTCAATAGATTTCTTTATTGAATAGAAGTTAAGTTCCACAATATATCTATTATTTTTATCTATAGATCTGTGTTGATGTTATAAATTTTCATTTCATTTCATTCCACTCATAAATCCGGATCAACAGGCTTGAAAGATGAACAATATATTTTCCAGATCCCTTCAATTCTTCTCTATTGTTGATACAAGAACCAATATGTAGTGTCTCCATCCAATATGATTTATTATATCACACTTAATGAAAACACCAACATGCAACACCACTAACAACATTGCTTTTTCAGCTTCGTTGGATTGAACTGTAATCTTAGCTTAGTGAAAACAACTAAGTATACTATAGTAGGATGAAAATGGACTAAAGTGAAAGAAATTTAAACACATCCTTTAGTATAGAGGAACTTGAGTGCAAGCCATAAGTGGTCCATCACCCATCATTGCTACTGAATTATTTTGAGAAGCTAACATGGTGCCTTATGGAATCAGGTGGATGGATTCCTTATGCTTCTGAGTAAGCAACAATTGATTCTACTTTTCTAGTGCATCTAATCGCAACCTAAATTCCTTTCAGTATGGTTCCTTAGAAAGCAAAGCCTAGGCCATAAAATACTTAGTGTCCCAATACATTTAGACCATGCAGATGAATTTGGTATCCCGGGAATGGTTAGAGCCTAAGTCTGGAATGAGCAACTCCACATGCTCATCAATTACATTGTCTTCATGATAAGCAGTCAAAGGGGTCAGTGGTGGCTGCAAAAGAAAAGGCTATTGCACTAGTTTCAAAGGCAGATTTATACGGGCGGGAGACAATGTTTCCTTTCTTCATCTTTTGCGGAGTCATGAAGGACCAAACACAAATAAAGAATCAGATAAATTGATGCCCAAGAAATTGAATGTGCGAAGGATATGATAAACAACACCAACCCTGCATACTTATGGCTTTGTCCTGGCGTGTAACACTTTCTCATGATTTAGGGTTCTTGAAACTATGATAGTCGATGATACAAGATGTTATTATCTTCTAAGTGTCAAGAAAAATGGTTGAACTGTAAGAAGATCTAGCCACCCTAATTCAAGCTTCTGCAAAATTGTGTGGAAACGTCTTCTATAATTTGGAAATTGATAAGATTCCACACTTGAGCTTCTCTTCAATATAAAAGGGTATTTACTTAGCTTCTCATATTGATTTCATCTTTGGTTAGCTTGTTGAGTAGTATGATGACTTTTATAATTTGGACAACGTTAGGGAATCCTTGCATCTTGCATCTTATTTTTGGAAACCTCGTATTTTGATACTTCTGATGATATGTTGGTTGATAAGATTGCATTTGGATTTGTATTGGTTCCTTCCATAGTTTGGGTTTTTACAAATGATGACTTCTTTATTTCAATGAAATCATTCATTGTTTCTTTATAAATCAATGAATCCTTGCTGGTAAGTTGCTTTAGTGTTTCTTTTTGCAATTTATTTTCATTCTTCAACTTCTCTATTTCCATTAGTAGATTTTTATTATGATTTCTCAAATGAGAAATTCCATCGTCTTTATCTGCAATAACTTTGTCAAATTATTTTGCATTGCGTTTTGATTATCTTGATGGATCACCTTTGAGATATCTTTAAGGTCTTATGATATTACTAAATATGACTCCAATTTAATGTCCTGTAATGTTAAATTCTTC
The DNA here is from genome assembly GCA_032191745.1 of Picea mariana. Lineage (NCBI taxonomy): Eukaryota > Viridiplantae > Streptophyta > Pinopsida > Pinales > Pinaceae > Picea > Picea mariana. The sequence continues at coordinate 17,506 of JASDQU011026144.1, forward strand.
CTCTTATAGGATAATGTCAAAAATTCTTCTTCATGTTGAAGATGAAAGTCCCCAGAGTTTCCATCCAGGGTGAACCCAAAATCATCTTACTATCATAGCTCCACAAGGATTTAATAGTGAATTGCAATACAAAAGTATAATCTTCAATATTCAATTATACATCGCTTATGTCATATTATTTTATGTCCCAAAAGTCTATCTTTTCTATTATATTTTACTCAAGAATCAATAATTGATTAGTGAATCTGGTACTAACACAATCAATATATTCATTGGGAGCGATATAAATAGTAATAGCCTTCCCTACAAGTATCCATTTGATTCGAAGTAGCACTAAATCACAATTTCTTGTGGTTTCAAGAAATCTTTCTATTTTATCATTATTAGACTCCATTTTATTTTTGCCAAAATTTTGTAATATTTCACTTAATCTTAGACAATACAATGAGAATACCTTATGGAGAAGGTTTTTGCAGAGGTTTTTAATGTTACCAAAATTGGAAAAATTTTCAAAAAAACCTCCACTACAACCTCCTCTATTGGCTATGGAGGTTTTAGCGGAGTTTTTAACGGATGTTCCATATAACTAAAAAAAATTGGGTGGACGGAGATTGTAGTGGAGGTTTTTTTTTGTGCTTTTATTGTCAAAATGCACTAGTGCACCCTTACATAAAAAACCATGATCTGTACTTAAAACAAAAATGAACGGGTACACCCTTACACAAAATGCCCTAGTATGTACATAAAACTAAAATGCACTAGTGCATAATTACATAAAATGTCCCATTGTGTACATAAAAATGAAAAGGCACCAGTGCACCATTACATAAAATTCCATGGTGTGAACATAAAAGTAAAAGGCACAGGTGCAGCAATACATAAAATGATCCAGTGTGTTTTTATTTATTTCACCTCGGATTTCCATTTTGTTGTATGCAACAATGATGCTCTTATAATTTTTACACATCGGTTCTGTATAATATTCCTATCCAACACCAAGTCCTTTTTAAAGTTTATTAACACACCAATGTTGTTGGTTGTGGAGCCTGATTATCTTTCTGATTCAGATGTTTGTTTTAGTCGTGCTTGGACCCCATTCCCTAACGAGGGGATCTGGGGGGGATTTCCCCCTGACAACTGTCACTACGGTGGTTCAAGGGGGGCAACGATAGTGCCCCCAAAGAAAAATATTGGGAAAATATTTTGTGTAAAATATTGTAATTTTGTAGTCGATCTGGACCGTTCTTTATAAGGTCGCATATCTGACAATATAAATTATTTTAGGGATCTTTTTCCCTAGAAGGAAACCCTCTTTCATGAGGGAATTGTATTTCATCTTTGTATGTGTGTGATTATTGTATTCTGAGAGACGAGACTATGAGAGAAAGAAGAGGAAGTTATAGCGGTTGAGATATAGGTTGTATCCATTCATTTTTCTAGATAATAAAAAGGAAGGACCTGGCAGTTTCTCTAGTGGGCGTAGCCCACACTGGGTGAACCACATATATCTATGTCTATATTATATTATGTATCTTCTGTGATTTATTTCCGCATTTGTTTTATTTTATTGCTCTGCGATCCTATTTTTCTACCAAGTGCACTTTTATTTTGTGTCCATCCTGGTACTTATATAATTTGTACATGTTGGTGCTTGTGTTAGCCTATTCACCGAAAGGTATTGAAATTTTGAATATTTGAGGTGAGATTCCAGTGCCATTATTTGTTCTGAAGCACCAATGATTTTATTACATTTAAGATACGAGTGCTTTTTTTGATACCTAAACAATTGGTGTGTTTATGTTATTGAAATCATCAATGATTTTATTATATTTAGAGAAATGGTGTGTAGTTCTCACATCTACATTGTAAATTCTAAAACAATATATACTATCGCACGTTATATGCACTAATGCTTCAGTATACTTAATATGCATTGGCACTTCAATATACTTAATAGGCACCTGTGCGTATAACCCCTTAAAAAGCACTAATTTCTATATTATGGAACACACCATTTTGTGAATTCATAAGAATTCACCGATAAGTATATATTTCAACTAATTGTATTTTTTTACAAATTTTTCAGTTAATCATCCCAAAATCAAATATTTTTTACAATAATATTGTTTTTTATATGTTTGTTATTGCATTTTGATATAATGATTGCATTAATGTGTTATCCAATAGATTACACCTTTGTTATTTGCAACAATGTAAATCATCCACATATTAATTAATTAGAAACGCAAATTCTTACAACATTTGACAATGTAATAAAATAAGAAACCCATTTTATTATATATGAATAAGAGACACATCATCCTAAAAAATGGGACAACGTTGTTGGGTGGTGATAACACACCCTTGTCATTACATGTTTTGTAGGTTCTAAGGTGTTTGGTTTTTCGGATTCCTGGAAACGCTTGAGAACTCTCATGGTTAAGTATGGAATCTCGTAAGGTTCTCCATGAGACTAGTGTAACCATTTCTCCAAGTTTGTTGAGTAATAAAATTATAATTTCCCCCATTTATCTCTATGTTGTGTGTGATTGTTTCATTCTCCTCGTTTCTCTACTCATTGATGTGTTTTATGTGTCTGAGTTCCAAAATTGGTATCAAAGCTAAGGTGGAAGTGTGGTCGCATGTGAGAGAGGAGGAGATTTGAAGTAGATGTGGAGGGCACGCAGATGAGAGTCTATTTTATCGCACACAGATAAGAGAT
>JASDQU011026144.1:20353-32039 GCA_032191745.1 Picea mariana
GGATATTTTGACGTCGTATCTGCCTGTAGAGTTGTGGAGGTAGGAGACCACCCATTATACATCAGTCGTATCAAGGGTGGAGGGAACTTCAGGACTGAAAATCATGTCCATGGTGACAATTGTTAGGAGGAGGCTAAAGAGCCATGTGCATGGAGGGTCTGAGCCCAATGGCAATTTTGTCCTTGATGGAAAGCAACAACAAAAGGAAAAAAAAGTATTGTTTTCTCGGGATCCTGCATTGTCTTGCTCGAGAGATCAAGGAGTGGGAAGAATTGGGTCGGTTCCTTTTTGTTCCTTTATTATGTAGAGAACAGGTTTCTATGGGAAAAAGAAGATGGAAAGGGTTCTCTAGAAAATTAACACAGAAAACCCCCATGGATTGAGTTGGTTTTTCATGGGTGAATGGGACAAGGATGTAGGTTGGATTGTTGGCTTAGAAGTCCTGAGAATAATCAATTAACCTATTGTTTCTTCAATGGTATATGGGTTTGAGAAGAAGAATAATGAAACTATATTGGTGGTGGGACATTTGATGTATCAATGCTTGAGGTTGGAGATAGTTTATTTGAGGGATTTCCACTTCAGGTGACACACATCGAGGTGGAGATATATTCTATTTGGACCAAAAGGGTCAAACAATGTCTCAGGAGGCACTGGATGCAGTAGCAGTAGAAATGGAGATGGTCATGATCTCAAGTTCAATCTCGCAGAATGAAAATATGACATTTTTCGTAGCTAAGAGTTCTGGTGTGAGGAGGAGGACTTCGTTTCCCACTGATATGGAATGACAAATATTTTTTAATACAAAGTTCAGGATGGAGTCTTTATATCTAAATGGGCATATGGTTGTAAGACCTAGTTAGGAATGCATACCTCAGTTCCCTTTTTGAAATATCATTGTAAAAGTCTAGGCGACCTAGGTGATATGGGGAACTTGCAATACTCTTGGATACTTGTCTTTGAGGGAAGTTTGGCCAGATTTTTTGGTCATGAGGGGAGGTTAGGTAAAGAGTCATGGTTTTTGGGCACATGTTTTTGGTATCTCTTGAGCCCATGTATTGCATATAATGAAGAATTGACATTATCATGGAGGTGAGAGGTGAAGGATCACTTGGTTGGCTTGGCCAAATTCAGTCAAGGAAATGCATCTTTGTTGGTTATGATGATGGAGTTGGGGGATATAGATTTTGGGATCCTACTACCCAAAAATCGTCATTACCATGGATATGTACATGGAACAATTGGGAGTTGTTCAATATCACAAAGGGAGGTTTGTTTGCAAACCTGGGTATTCATTGTATGGCCTGAAGTGCGAGCATGCAATGGTACAAGATGTTGATCTTCATGGTGACCCAAATTTTACAAGAAGTGAGTATAACCATTGTGATTATGGTATATTTGTTATCTTGGTGATATATTTTATTCTTGTAGCAAGCACAAGCATGGTTGAGATCAGCAGGTTGGCTCAATTGGTTTGTAATATCCCTTGATAAATTTTGGGTGTTTTTTCTTAGTTTGTAGTTCAAAAGTTTAAACAAACAACTTGCATACACAAAATTTAATCAACTGTTATATGTAGATATGTTTTTTGTGGGAGATTTACAATACACCATTACAAAATTCAAACACATTTATTTCATTTAAAATTATTGCAGCAGAAAATACATTGAGTACCTCCAACAATAGTACAATGGGAATTATAGAGAAACCTGGTGCAATTTCTATGCTTGTTGCCTCAAAACTTGCTGAGTTAATTGGGCCTGTAAGCGACAACACTGCAACAACTCCTTTTTGTTGATAATAGATCTGAAAACTAGAATCAACAACTAGTAGATGAAAGCACCATAACCCAACAATGAATAACACCCCTACAAATAAAAATACATTTGTTTTCCCTTCCCAACAATAACTAAATTCTTAAGGTCGACGGAGGCGGCTGGATGGTAAATTCATTCTTGCAACGAAGGTCAGGCCTTTTTCTCAAACCCAAGAAAGGATGTGGTCTAGTCGTGGAACAAATATTAACTGGGCCAAGCCTGCATACCTTTTAAAGGTCGACGGAGGTGGCTGGATGGTAAAGTTGTTCTTACAACGAAGGTCAGGTCTTGTGCTCAAACCCGAGCAAGGACGTGGTCTAGTCGTGGAACAAAGATTAACTGGGCCAAACCCGCATAGGTTTAGGCTCGCAGGGGTGCGGTCTAGTGGCCAACGGATGTGTTGTTAAGGTGTTTGTACTGCTAAGCATGTCACGAGTTCAAACCTCGCCTTATCTAGAGAGAAAGCTTGCGGGAGATGTGGTTCTCCCTAGGGGTTATAAGGTAGCTAGAGGGCTTCGACCATGTGTCACGCGAGCCAGATACCGCCGTCGTTACAGATTCCGCTAGATACAAAAAAAAAACAATAACTAAATTCTGCCTGCAAAAATATTAATCCACAACCACAGGAAGAATCGCTCTCCCACTAAAGGAACGTTGTCACAAGGAATAATATGGTCCAACACAAGCCATAAATCAACCCAACTCTGTAGTAATACGCCCAGGAATAGGAAATCAAGCTCCATGAAGGTAATACGACCAACAACAAGAAGGAATTAACCACCAACAAGAAATATGACTTCCCACAAGGGAAAACTCGGTCCTCCCTTCTCAGAAATGCACCCCACATAAAAGTAAACTGTCCCTGCACATTGTAACTCACCCAATAATGAGAAATATTGACCCACACTCTATAAAAATATATCCCAAGGATGATATCTTAGCCATCAATGAAATCTCAATCACAACCAAAGAGATCCGCGCTATGCCAAATGAACTCTGCTGCAAGTAATCACAATGTCAAAAACTGAGTGATTTCGATCTCAAACCAGCTAGGGTGTATCATTGCAACACTGAAAGAAGTAAACAAAGAATGGTTTCCAAAAACCCTAGTCTCTCTTCTCAAGATCTTTCCAAAATATTTTTCTCAAATGATAAAATGCAAGAATGAGGAGAGACTCCTCATTTTCCCCTTTTAATATTGACTTGAGTCTTTTCCCACTCACTTATTTATTTTATTTTATTAAAGTCACTTTAATGGCTCCTTCACTTTCTAAATTAAAATTGAATTGCCTTGGACCCATGTCCCCCTTTTTCCCAATTTAACTTTCTAAATTATTTTCTAGGAAAGTCATGTCCCCTTGGTCATTTTCTACCTTAGACCATGGGAACTTATTAGGCTAGTGGAATTTCTCCCTTGTGACTGTTAAGCAAATGCGGACATTACAGTCCTCCCCACCCAATATTGATTGTCCAAAATCAATTTCAATCCAGTATTTTGGAGCACTTGTTCTCCTTCCAAAGTAACGTCCTTTATAGGAAAATCCTTCTAGTTAACCAGGTACTCTTTGATGGTCTTGTTCCGCAAATTTCACTCTGTGATCTCCAAACTTTTCTCCAAAACCATATTCAGTTTCCCTTCTTCATTCAGGGGAAATAACTTTGTAGATATGGCGATATGTTGCCCCAACGCCTTCTTGAGACATGAGACATGGAAGATATTATGCATTTTGCATCCCTCTGGAAGCTCTAGATCATATGCCACCTCTATATGCTTTTGAGGGTGATCAGGTGGCTCTCTGTAAAAAATGTAGCACTCAACTACCCTTTCTATATATCCATGTCGCATCACTACCTCCATATGTTTGATGACACTATCTTAGGCAGATACTGGTGCATTTGTCATAAGACTACGTTTTTCAATCCAGACCCATGAATTCCATTTCCATAGTCCTCTTATTAGTAGTGTATTTCCCAATGGAGTATAGCCACTTAACTATGTATTGGATTACTGAGAGGGGGAGTGAATTAGTAATAGAGAAATTTAGTCATTTTTAACCATAAAATGAAAGTGTTATATAAATGTAGCATTATCATCCAATAGTTGCAGAGTAAATAAACAATGAAAAAATGAGCAATCAGACACATACAAAGTACACTAGTGTTTTTACGTGGACACCCAAAGAGGGAGAAAACCACATAATGCTTTTTCTTATATGTATTTAATAATTACATTCATTAGAAGAAATAACTTCCTTTGTTTTCTAGCTGCAATTGGAAGGAGGGTCCAACCCCCTAGTTTCTCAGGCTACAACCTAAAGGAAGCTCCAACTCCCCAATTCTCTGGCTACAACTAGAAGGAGGCCACAACCCCCTAGTTTCTCAGGCTACAACATGAGGGAAGCTCCAACTCCCGAATTCTCTGGATACAACTAGAAGGAGGCTACAACCCCCTATGTTCTCTGGCTACAACCACCTGTCCTTGCCCCATCCAACCACCCTAACGTAGAAGTAGAATGATGGAACCACTGTCACACTATCACTGTGAGATATATTGTTGTAAACCTGTACCAATCAACCAGTAATAAACCTATAACAACCTGTACCAATAACCTGTAATCAACCTGTAACAACTTGTACCAATAACCTGTGCCAACATGTACCATGCATCAACCTATACCTCAACCTGTACCATAAACAAATGCATCAACAATGCACCAAACCTATACAAATAATCTGTCACAATAACCTCTCCAAACAACCTATAATCAACCTATACCATGAACCAACCTGGACCTCAACCTATACCATCAACGAGTGCATAAAACATGCACCAAATATGTACCAATCATGCATCAAATACACACAAACTATGAATCCTCAATATGTACCAACATCATAAAATATACACCTCATGTATGTGCCAACTCATCAACTACTTGTCTCAACCATGTAACCAAAATGTACCTCAACCAAAAACCCTCATCAATTTTGTTAGCACATATCCTTGCAAATGGGTGTTTTTCCCTTAGAGATGGCACCTTGGCCAAAATGCAAANTAGGGATGGTAAGCGGTCTACTCAATACCTCTTACCACCTCAACCCCCCTCTGAGTAGACCGCTTACCATCCCTGTTTACCGCCCTCGCCTCCCGCCAACACCTATCTCCCACTTAGTCTCTCTCCTCTTTCTAATACATCTCTCGCTTCCCCTCCACCTCCCACTCCCTCACACCTGTCCTCCACTCATCGTCCTCCTGACCTATCACCGTCCCCCCTTCACATCTCTCACTCCCACTCCCCCTCTCACCTCCCGAGATGTGTCTTCCACTTTTCCTCCATGTCATCCCTGTCATGTCATCTCCTCACCCTCATCATCTCCATCCATGTCTGCCAATCGAGTCCCTCTGCAAAAGGTCCAATGAAGCAGAAGATGACCAAGGAGAGGTCGCCACGTCCCCCAGGTGCCAAGTTTGACTTGGGCCGTCCTGATATCGATAAAGCAGTTATGAAGTGGGGGAGGTGGTTGGAGTGTCGTCTCCCCCCATGTATGAAAGTCAGAAAGGTCTGACTGTAGAGACAGACTGTCAGCGGACAATCTAAGATCGCGTGCACAGAAAGGTTGCGTGCACAGTCTGACAAAGTAGATCTCAAAGGGACATGCAAGGTCAAGATCACGTCTAAGAGAGGAAGGCATGTGCAGTTTGACTGAGACGAAGCAACACCAGAAGATCGAGCATGCCACTGCTGAGGATGGTGAATTTCTTAAGTATATGTATGGAGTTCTAATATTTTGTAATGGTCTTTGATTGAACAGAGCTCCTAATCTGTAATTTTTTTTTTCCAAAGTCGTTCTCTAGTTATGTAATCGACTTGAGACTTTCATGTTAATAGAAGTCAACTTCCCTCTTTCCATTTTGTCTGTAAAAGTTTTTTAAAACACTCGGGCATGGATGATCCAGTCGAGGATCATTATACTGTTGTAATGGAGGTTTGATTATAGCGATATCGTGGTTAGTTGTATTCATTTCTCTGTGTATCTGTTTTCTTCTCACATTGAATGGCTCGGTCATGGAGGATCTTGTCGAGTTGTTGCAGTTGCAACATGATGGAGGTTTGATCATAATGGAGCTGTAACTTTGTCCCTCGTAGAAATATTTCAGTGTCTGAATTTGAGCTCAAGAATTCTCTTGAGATTGGGTTTTCTTCTTTAAGTTGTTGGAAGGCTTGATGCCCAGAGAAGTCTCCTTCACCCTTTCTCCTAAGTCTTCCCTCTGTTTTCGCTTTAACTCAATTTATTGACTGAAGTTAATGTGGCCCTCACTTCCCTGTGCATTTCCTGTCCAGTTTTGTGTTGAATATCTTTCATGTTGTTGAGTATTGGCCATAGACCATCCACATTTAAACCAACATCCACCCCAAACTATGATGGGTACTGGTATTAATTCCTCTACAATCAGAAGGTGAATTCTAGTGCAAACAAATTTCATCATCCAAATGTGATTTGTAACTCTATAATAGACCTAGTGTATATGATCACATACCTGCAAACCTTCCTTAACTTTATCAACAAGAGACTAGCATTTTCATCAAACTTTACTTTAGTCTCACATGACTAATTTTGGATTAATCAACAACCCTAACTTGAAATAATAATAACTATGTAGATGTAATGGATAAAGATATGAAAATAGTACATAATGTTCTTCAGTGTCTTTTATGCAATTCCTTCAGGTTTCACTACTTGGAATCTCCTATAAAATGAGTTATAGAAAAAATGGCATACCTTATTGAATTATGTCTTATTCTAGAGAGCGAACTTGTAGAGAATTCCCCGCACATAATATTTGTTGTATGGATATGAAAATGGTACACAAAATACTACAAACTATAATATAACCAATACATTTGATATTACTAAATTTGGATCTATTATGAAGAATTTATGATGTTTTTACCTGAAACACTTGTTTTAGACTAGTTTCAGAACTAGCCACAAACCGTATTTTCCACTGAGTGTAACTCCAAAAATAAAAAGATCCACAAGCTAATTTTTTTAACATAGCTACTTGGATATGTTTCCTCAACGGCCTCCCAATTTCACAGTCTAAATCATTACAGAAAAAATGTTATTGCGAAAATGGTGAGATGACATGTAATTAACATACCTTAGAAAGCATCATCAAAAGAATTTATCCTCCCTTGAATTTCAACCTTCTTTACTTCACCTTCCCTCTGAAATTCGGCTTATATATCCTTTGGTTACCTCAGTCACTTGTATATATTCAATATGCTCAAGTGTGATTAAAATGAGAGATCCTTGCCTCTTATTTATACTTTCATGTAGCTTCCTCAAGGGGTTACCTTTTAACCATCTTAACCCACTTTCTTTATTTTAAGNACCACCTGCCACTTAGTGATTTCTCCATTAACTTTATTATTTAAATAATTTCGTTTGTATCCACTTTGACTTATAGTACACTCATCACTTCACTTTATTATTTAAATTACCTTCTAACCATCTTAACCCACTTTCCTTATTTTAGGGCTAACCCACTTCTAAGCACTTGTCCACTTAGTAATTTCTCCATTAACTTTATTATTTAAAAAAAATATTATTTTCAACCACTTTGACTACTTTGACCTTTTGGGGCTTCTAGATGACTCATGAGGGTTCTCCAACTTCACATGGCCATAACTCTCTAACCATGAGGAGTTATGTGATGTTCCACATACCACTAGAAATGGCATGACATGTACTATCCATCTACAATAGTCTTTCCTACAAATATATCAAAACTCATACCATTATCCATCAAACAAACTTGGGTCCATTACCCAAACCTTTGTGCTACCAGAATTTTCTTTCGGACTTTCTTCATACTATCCATATAGAATAGTATTTTCTACAAATATATCAAAACTCGTACCATTATCCATAAAAAAAACTTGGGTCCATTACCCAAACCTCTGTGCTACTATAATTTTCTACCGAACTTTATTCAAGGGTTGACATCAATGAGAACCAACCCAATTAATCAACAATATCCCCCTTTGGCTCCCCCTATGAAGTCATATCACTCATGCTCCCCCTGCGACCATCGCTACCCCTAGAACCATGCCTTTGTGCTCTTTCTCCAATCATTTACCTTTGCATCTGATAAATCTCTCCCCCTTCGGAAAATGGAAAATGTATCTTTCCATTAGGGGTTTCTCCCCCTTACTGAACTCTTCCTGAAACTGATCTCCCAACCTGAACTATCCTCTTTATGGTGCTTCGTCATGTAAATCAAAGACATATAAGATAAGCATTCAAAAGCATTAATTTTGGAGTAGAAATTACTCCGAGTCTCTGGCAAAGATATTCAAAGGCTTCTCTTGGAAACGGTTTTGTAAATATGTCTGCCACTTGTTCTTTTGTGCCCGCATATTCAACTCTGAGGTTCTTCGCTGCAACCCGTTCCCATAGAAAGTGATACTTTATTGGAATGTGCTTCGTCTTGGAGTGAATCATCAGGTTCTTTGATATATTGACTGCACTTGTATTATCACAAGAGATTGGAATGGGCTCATCATACTCAACCTGTATATCTGTCAGAGTTTGTTTCATCCATAGAACCTGTGTACAACATGATGTTTCTACAATATACTCTTCTTTAGCTGTAGATAAAGATACTGATGATTGTTTCTTTCTTAGCCAAGATACTAAACACTTACCCAAGTACAACACTACTCCATTAGTACTTCGTCAGTCATTATTGCAACCTGCCCAATCTGCATCTGTGTAGGAAATAAGTGATAGATCATTTCCTTTTGGATACCATAATCCAAAATCTTATGTTCCTTTGAGATATATGATAATCCTTTTCACTGCTAAGACATGTGATTCCTTTGGTGCTGCTTGAAATCGTGCCACCTGTCCAACTACCTGCATTGCATCTGGTCTAGATGTTGTCACATATAGTAAGCTACCAATCATTGACATGCATTTCCTCTAGAATATATACTTTGAATCATCATCTTTTATTAACTTGAAACCGGTTTGCATAGGAGTGGTAATTGGTTTGCAATCTTCCATTCCAAACATCTTTAGCATTTCCCTAATATACTTAGTTTGAGAAATAAAAATTCATTGGTTTTTTTTACGTATCTGAATACCCATAAAGAATGGAAACTCTCCGAGTAATGACATTTCAAATTCATTCTGAATATCCTTTGCAAATGTATGGCTTAACCTTTCATCATTACTTCCAAATATTCTGAAGTGCTTCACATTTGTTGGTCTTCCTTTCCATAGCTTGTAGGGAGTTTTGCCATTTTTGTTTCTAATCATTACTCTGTTTTGAATGTGAACTGTTGTATGCACTGCATGTGTCCAAAAAATATCTTTCAATTTGGAATCCATTATCATTGTTTGATCCATCTCCTGTGTAATTAACATCCATAATTTTGTTGGAAGATTGTTTGTTGTCATTGATGTCAACCCTAGTCATTGGTTTTGGACCGCAATATTGATGAAGGTATTTGAACATGAAGGAAAATGCACATGAAGATACAACACCCATGGATGGATAGTATACATCATGTTGTTTCCAATGGTATATGACGCGTCATGTGGATCCTCATGGTTGAGTAGAAATGAATTTTTGAAGATGACAAAGTGAATTGAAGAAGGAAGTACATGTAGGCCCTGAAGATAATTAAAGAAAATAATTACAAAATAAGAAAGTGTTAGGTCGGCCCTAATGTTAAAAGGAAGTGACATAAATAGTATAAATAAATATCATTATACATTCATTTGATGCACAAGTTTAATTTTAGAGGAAATCATAAGTAAATAAGGCAGGATTTCAAGGGAGGATAAAGTCTTTTGGTGATGTGTTCTAAGGTATGTTATTTTCAGGTCATATTACCATTTTCTCTATAAAAAACTTTATAGAAAGATTCAGATGGTGAAATTTATATGGTATTGAGAATACATATCAAGGTACTAGTGGTAAAATTTTAAGCTCTTGATTCTCTATAATTATGGAGATACACTCTATGGAAGATAGGGTTTTTGACCAGTCCTGAAGCTATTCAATAAACAGGTGTTTCAGGTAAAACAATCATAACTTATTCATATAGAATCCAAATCAAGTGAGACCAATTTCATTAGAAAGAGTACAGCATGTGGTTTATTTTGTGTGAGTTTAAGAATTTGATGTTAAATATTGAGCGTGGGGAATTATGTACAAGTTCGCTCTCATAAATAAACCAGAATTGAATAAAGTCTACCATTCTTTATATAACTTATTTTTTGGGAGGATTCAAGGAGTGAAACTTGGAGATGTTTCAGAGAATACATTGAGTAATATTATCTACAGTATCAGAGTATTCCAAGAATTGAATAATTTCATAAATTGAAGAAGTCTCAGGAAGCATTATCAGGTTCTATGTGATGGTTGGTTGATGGTCATGATTTAATGTAAAGTTTTATTATCTCTCATATATTCCTTGGTGGAAGGAAAATCCTGAGCAGAGATGGATGACCATGAGCACATTTCAAATGGATTAAAAAATTTGATGGAAGAAATTATGCATACTGGAGTGATAGAGTGAAAACTTACCTAACGACTTTGGGAGTAGACATTTGGTACTCAATTGTGAATGGCTATGTAATCCCAAATAATGCTCCAACCGATCCAAATGAGAAGAAGCTTATGAGTTGTAATTCAAAAGACAGACATGTTATTCTAGTAGCATTGGCACCAACCATTGCTAGCAAAGTGATGGGCTGCAGCACTGCTAAGGAGGTATGGGACAAACTCAAGATCATCTACGAAGTTGATCCAAAAGTTAAGCAGGTCAAGCTTCAACGACATAGCGCAGAATTTGAAAATTTGAAGATGAATGAAAAGGAAGATATTGCAACCTATTTTCTTAGAGTTGATAAAGTTGTTAATTCTATCAGAGAATTAGGTGAAGAGCTCGATGAATCCTTGGTTGTACAAAAAGTGTTGAGATCACTTCTATGGAAGTATGATGCTAAGGTCTCCACCATTGAAGAAACTAGGGACTTGACCAAAATAACAATGGATGAATTACATGGGTCTCTTACAGCATATGAAATGAGAACAGGTATAGAAAGTGACCAATCAAACAATGAAGTAGCCTTTAAAGCCATAAAGAATACAAAAGACAAGGATAACGACCTTGATGAAGAAATAAAAAAATTCGTAAGAAGGTTTCAGAAGGGAAGTGGAAGATATAAAGATAAGTCTCCTCTCAAATGCTTTAACTATGGTAGAATAGGACATATTGTTGAAAACTGCTACTATAAAAAGAGAAGTCTCAACAACAAAAAGAAATTATACTCCAAAGAAGATGGCATCTCCTCAAATGAGAGTGATGAAGAAGACAATGATGGAGGAGAAGTCCTCTTCATAACCCAAGAGACCCAGGATGATGATCACAAGAATTATAAAGAAGAAGAAATCATTTGTGAAGAAGATTCAGATGAAGAAACCAACCTTGATTCCTTTTGGGGTTACAAAGACAATGCAGAGAGTGAACAAGAAAATGAAAATATTGAAAAGTTGAAGCATGTTGAAACTGAAAATAGAAAGCTTGGAAACACAAACATAATACTAAAAGGTGAATTGAGTATTTGTGAAGAAGAGAATTACAATATTGAAAAGACCATTAATAGATTGAAGAAACAATTAGAAGATTATGAGAAACTGAAAGTAGAATTGGATCACACAAAAGGGGAGCTACTATTGACAATAGAAAAGTTGAAGAAGTTCGAAAAAAGAATTGAAAAATTAGATGATATCCTCAGCAGTCAAAGATCTCCAAACGACAAGACATGACTAGGATACAATGACAGTT
>JASDQU011026146.1:13294-32039 GCA_032191745.1 Picea mariana
CCCCACTTTCCTTATTTTAGGGTTAACCCACTTCTAATTTCTCCATTAAATTTATTATTGAAATAATTTATTTTTTATTCACTTTGAATTATAATACACTCATTACTTCAATTTATTATTTACCTTTTAAAATCTCTTAAACCACTTTGACTACTTTGACCTTTTGGGGCTTCTAGATGACATATGAGGGTCCTCCAACTTCGTAAAGCCATAAATCTCAAACCGTGAGGAGTTATGTGACGTTCCACATACCACCAGAAATGGAATGACATGTACTATCCATATATAATAGTATTATCTGAAAATATGTCATAAATCATAATGTTATCCATCAAACAAACTTGGGTCCATTACCCAAACCTGGGGTCTCCAACTTCTCNATAATTTTATCCATCAAACAAACTTGGGTCCATTACCCAAACCTGGGGTCTCCAACTTCTCATGGCCATAACTCTCTAACCGTGAGGAGTTATGTGACATTCCACATACCACCGGAAATGGAATGACAAGAAATATCCATATAGGATAGTTTACCTGACAAATTCATTGTCCTTCATCTCATTATTCTATAATTAAGCATGGGTTCTCTTACTTCACAAAGTGTCTTCCCGTGAGGGCTTTCACCATAAGGGGACCACTTTGGAGTTCATCCATATTTACTTTTTATAAACCATGACAAGACAATAATGAGTCATATTTACATCAAACAATATTGGGTCCATTACCCAAACCTTTCTGCTGCGGGGCTTTCTTCAAGGGTTGACATCAATGATAACCAACCTTAATCAACAGTTTAATGTTAGGACAAAGTGCCTAGGTATATAAGAATTGGTTGGATTTCCTATGTGGATTAAAAACAAAGATATTAGATTTGTAATGTTGATAACATTGGAATGGTGGTGTGCACTAAGGACAGTGAAAAAATAAGGGGAGAGGGATGTAACACCCCAGTTTTAACCCTTATGAACTAGAATTTATTATGTAATTATGACTTAGGATGGTGAGCCAATAAAGTTGAAGAGGGGCCAAAGTTCCTAGGAAACGTAATACTTAATATACATTAATATAATACACGTTGGTGGCAAGATAAACAAGGAAAAAGTTGATAGGGGGCTATGATTCCATGAGAGAGGGGGCTTGAGGGGGAAAGTATTTTTATTATTATTTTATTTACCCATAATTGATTTTATGGAGAAAAGGGGTTACATGAGATTGTTGGGAGGGAGGCCATGTGGCTCTTGTATTCATGTAATTATATAAACATCCCTTTGGGGTTCTTTTGGGTCTTCTTCTCCCTGGTTATTCTTCTTTTATTCTTCTCCTTCATTTTCCTCATTCATTCTGAATATTTTGTGTGCTCTTGGGATAAGCATGGAAACAAATGGATGGAAGAGGAGAGCCATTGCTAAATGGTTGTATTATAATTCACTAATAATTCCAGGAGGGAATGGATGCGCGTGTGCATGAGCTTGATGGTAGTTCATATAGAACTGTCCACAATTAAGAATCCTTGGATTTTCCAGTGGGGATATTTCCTTACCAGTAGCACTAGAGCCCTCGAGAGAAGTGGGATAGAATGAGGGGATGCATGGTAGAGAAAGGTGTTCATTTATTTGGTTTGTGGAGGCTGAGGGGGAAAGAGAGATGGAAATTTGGATTTGCTGTGAGGTTGAGAAACCTAAGATCTAGTTCGCCAACTGTTGTGTGTTTTTAGATTTGGCCTAGGACTCATCCTTGTGGATTCATAGCTCTGTCTCGGGGGCAACCTGTTGTTGAGAGTAAATGAACAACAATTTATATGGTTGGGAGGAACGTCGTTGGTCTACAACCAGTTGGTGAATGTTTACTTGACAGTTAAGTGCTCTCTATGGTTTTTGNATCTAGTTCGCCAACTGTTGTGTGTTTTTAGATTTGGCCTAGGACTCATCCTTGTGGATTCATAGCTCTGTCTCGGGGGAAACCTGTTGTTGAGAGTAAATGAACAACAATTTATATGGTTGGGAGGAACGTCGTTGGTCTACAACCAGTTGGTGAATGTTTACTTGACAGTTAAGTGCTCTCTATGGTTTTTGTATAACATTATTCTGTTGTGTATTTAATTATCTCTGAGATATGTATTTTAATGTGCCTTTCTACTGGTTATTTGTTGTGCATGACACATTGTTTACTTCTTTTTGATGTAGCATGGATCTTGTCTTATGCATGTGATTTTTATGCCTCTAATATTAATGAGAAATCCTTTGAATTCGAGATAAGTTCAGCGAAGTGAGTCTTGGGACTACAGCTCGCCTCACCTACTGGTGGTTGGGTGTGTTGAAGCCATATTAAGTGGTGTATCCCGGCCTGTGGTAGGATGGGTATGTTACACTCTCACTCTCACTCCCTCTCTCTACCCTCCCTCTTTATCTTTCTCTCCCTCACTCTCACACACTCTCTTTGTCTTACCCTCTCCGCCTCTCACACTCTCTTTCTTCCTCTCTATATGTCACCCTTCTTTACATTGCAAGGAAATAAATGTCCTTGACCTAGACATGTCAATACCTAGACCTAGACATAGACATATATATACCTATACATGGAAAGACTTAGAACATGATCTAAAAAATGACTTAGACTTATACGATGACCATTACCTAGACCATGACCTTGAACTATACAATGACCATTGTCTAGACCATGACATAGACCTAGACCATGACCTAGACCATGACATAGAGCTAGAGCTAGACTTGGAACATACCCATGATCTATACCTATACCATGACTGTGACCTAGACCATGACCTAGACCCCCCTAGCTCCATTTAAGCCTAGGAATAACCTATAATCAACCCTTAACCCCCTCCACACTTGATCGCTAAGTGAATTATACATATACCTCTTGTTAAATTCCCCACAACCCTTGCACCCACATCTTGGTTCGCTAACCATTTATCTATGCTTAAAAACACTTTCATGCCTAAGCCCTTAGGTCCCAGTTGTCCCCAAACTAAATATTTATTCATAAAGATGTTTTGTCTACAATAAATGTTATATGTGTTGTATTAAGAGTGTGAAAATTCTCTTTTGACTTGAAATCCTTGAGGTTGTGCACTCATCCATGCCCAACATAAATGTGTGCGTTTTCATAGAAAACACACATTCTTTAGTGCACACATGTTATAGGAACATGCACACATTCATGATGTTAATTTTTGTGTCCCAAGTACACTCCTTTACCTCATCTATCTCAAAAACTTGAACAATCCCGGCTTCTGCATGCAAAAATAGTTGGAACATACATGTTTTTATTCTTTTTGTCTTGTTGTTTAATTCATAGACAATTTTTTTCTATTGCAAGTCAATTGTGGGAGGAATTGGAAGACAAATTTGTCCAAGTGGAATTGAAATTATTGGTAGTGTCTTCTTGTGTAACAACAAGACAAATTTTTCCAATTTAAATTGTTAGATGTGTCTTCTTTTGTAATATCAAGACAAATTTTTCCAATTGGAATTGTTATTTGTGTTTTCTTGTGTAATACCAAGACAAATTTGTCCAATTGTAATTGGAATTGTTAGTTGTGTATTCTTGTGTAATACCAAGGCAAATTTATCTAATTGGAATTGGAATTGTTAGTTGTGTCTTCTTGTGTAATATCAAGGAAAATTTGTCCAATTGGAATTGAAATTGTTAGTTGTATCTCTTTTGTAATACCAAGACAAATTTGTCCACTTGGAATTGGAATTGTTAGTTGTGCCTTCTTGTGTAATACCAAGAAAAATTTGTGGTGGGGTGCTTGGAAGCCAATTTTTCTTATTAAACATGGGTAAATGATGGAATCAAGATTGAAAGTCCTTGAGGAAATAAATACTCATTGAAAAGGTAGAAGAAGAAAGAGAAAATACAAAGTTACATATGTCAAAGAATAACCTTTTAGAAGAGGGAAATCCAATTTCTAGGGGAATAGATGTTGTTGTTGTTTCTCCTCCATCACCACAAGCAAAGAACAAAAGTTTAGTAGAGACCAATCCAATCGGTATCTCATCAAGACAAGTTGTTGTGGATGACTAGATGATGGAGGATTTTCTTGGAGATGATATACAATGGATGAAATTAGAGAGGCAACTGGTGCACAACATTATGGTGAAGAAGTTCATGTGGTGATACTTCTTCTTGGAAATTCAAACATTCCCAAAAATAGTCATGGGCATCTCCACTCTCCGATAATTGATCCACCAGTGATTGAAGGGCCAAGAACTGCAATGTTTTTAACTCCACATCAAGGAGGTCAAGAGTGCTAGAATAGGGGTTCATTGTCCCTACCTAGATTGAGTAGTGTGTGACAAAGAATTACTAAATGCATTTAGGTGGATGAAAGTGGGCTAGCATCACTTGAAGGTAATTTACATAACCATACTACTCGTTATCATTCTTATAAAATCATTAAAGAATATTTTGAACCAAAATCCAATGCTGCTAAATGTTACTTATTTTTGTCTTTGTTAAAATCTAGAGGTTTGACTACTATTAGGAGAATTTTAGGCATTAAAAAAGTCAAAAGTTTAGAAACAAGTCATCATATTGTTAGAAACCTTATGTATTGTTTTCAAATAATTGGTAATAAATCTCATTCTAAAGGCCATAATGCAGCTTGATGTGTCTTGTAACAATCAATTGCTAGCAAGATCACAAGAAAACATCATTTTCTCCAACAAACCTCTCATTTCATGAAATGCTCTATCAAAACCCTTAGAAAGTATTCACATAGATGAGATAGCCTTGACACATGTGGCCCAACATATTTTTGGGCCTTCACTAGTAGGCTACCTCGTTTTGACATGAATTTAATTGGAGTAGTTAAGGGACTAGTACAAGATTTCTCGCATGAGAACACTGGGCCTTCTAACAACCAAAAAGATGTACCAAAAATGAGAAGGGAATATAAGGACCGTGAACCCCATATCAAACACTTTCTTGACATTACACAGACACAATTGTATGAGAGATTTAGGATAGTACATAGTGTACTTAACTTGGGCCAAAGATATTTGTATAAACACAATTTGTCACACATGTTGTTGTAGATATCACATTGAGTATGGTTATTATTATGAAACACACACACACACATATATATATTTCAAGTATTGCATAACACCTTTTGCAGGAATGCTTAGTTATATTTTCATCGTCGTCATCTAGAGACTATATTCACAACATCTAGTGTACAAGTCCAGAGGGTTGTACATTTTATAAAAAATATTTCTTATATGGGACATGCCCCAGGTGCGGTGGAATGTCATTACTAATCAAGTGCATATATGTAAGAAATGAGTATGAATTACAGAGGAAGGAGGTTTCCTTGCAAAGATTTAAATATGTCCTATATGATATTGATGGAGGTGTTAGAAAAGAATGATCGAGGAGAAATAAAATAAAAACAAATGCATAAATAAAACACAAATACACAACACAATAGAGACACATATATACATGGTTCACCCAGTGTGGGATACGTCCACCAGATAAATTGTCAGGCCCCTCCTTTTTATTATCCAACAAATGAAGGGATACAACCTACAACACACCCATTGTAACTTCCTCTTCTTTCTCTCACAGTCTCCTCACTCAGAATACAATATTCGAAAAAAAAAATGATACATAGCCGCAATACATTTCCCTCATAAAAGAGGGTCTCCTTCTAGGAAAAAAACCCTGACACAACTTATACCGTCAAATCTGAAACCTTATAATGAACGGTTCATATTTACTATGAAATTAAAATATGCATTTACAAGGAATGTTTTCCTTCGAGGGCCCTCTTTCCCCCGAACCTCGCAGGAGGGGCAAGCCCCCCCTGAACTCCCCCATGTGGAGGGGTGTACAATCTTCTGGGGTGTAAAGTCTTCATGGGGTATAAAAATGGAGAAAAAAAAAACCTCTGAATCAGGAAGATAATCAGGCTCCACAACCAACAATCTCCCACTTGGAGACTGATCTCAACAACTCCACTGTTATTGTATTTGTTGGACTACGATCCTTCTTAGACCTGTAAAATTTCTCATCTTCACCTTCATTCTTGAAGACCAACTGAAACTGAGGAGGAACTCAGTTTCTCCTTGGTTACTTCCTTTGTTAACATGTTTTTAGGATTCTGGCTAGTGTGTATCTTTTCCAACTTCAAATGTCCATCTTCCAAAATAGATCATATGAAATGGTACCTAAGATGTATATTCTTAGTCTTCGAATGGAATGATGATTTCTTCACAAGATGAATGACACTCTCCTTGTCACAATAAAACCTATTATTCTCTTGCTTCTTTCCCAATTCCTCCATAAACCTTTGTAACCAAATTATATCTTTACTAGCCTTTGTAGTAGAAACATACTCTGCCTCTGTTGTTGAAAGTGAAACAACCTTTTGCATTTTTTAAATCCAACTTACTGCTATTCCACCTACAATAAAAAACATACCATGTGGTGCTCCTCCTACTATATTTATTACCTTCCATATCTGAATCAACATATCCATGTAGAACAATGTTTGAACCTCCAAAACATAATTCATGAGTAGCAATACCTCTCAAATACCTGAGAATCCACTTTACTACCTCCCAATGTTCTTTACCTAGATTGTTCATATACCTGCTGACAACTCCCACTTCATGTGCAATATCTGGTCTTGTGCAAACCATTGCATACATCAAGTTGCCAACTGCTGATAAATAAGGGACCTTGGACATGTATTTTATGTCCTTCTGTGTCTTGGGACACATTTCCTTAGTTAATTTGAGATGGTTGTCCAAATGTGTACTAATTGGTTTTTCATTCTGCATTCTAAACCTCTCCAACAGATTCTCTATGTACTCACCCTGAGACAATGTCAATTTGCGATTTTTCCTGTCTCTAGTTATTCCCATACCAAGGATTTTCTTTGCAGCACCCAAATCCTTTATCACAAATAAATTATCTAATTTCTTGTTGAGCACATTTATATCCTTCATATTAAACCATGCAATAAGCATTTCATCTACATACAATAGCAAGATAATATAACTTCCATTTTCTAGCCTTTTAAAATAAACATAGTGTTCATAATGACATCTACTATAACCTTGTTCTCTCATAAACATGTCAAACTTCAAATACCACTGTCTTGGAGCTTGGTTTAGGCCATACAAGATATTTTTCAACCTGCATACCAAATTCTCCTTCCCTTTGACCTCATACCCTTGTGGCTACTGCATATAAATCTCTTCCTCCAAATCCCTATGGAGAAAAGTTGTTTTTACATGTCATTGTTCAAGATGCAAATATTCTACTACGAAAAGACTTAAAATAGTCCTAATTTAAGTCATTTTAACAAAAGGAGAAAATATTTCATCAAAATCTATACCTTTCTTTTGTGCAAACCCCTTTACAACAAGTCTAGCCTTGTACCATTTTTTTCTCCATCTTTTTCCTTCAACTTGTAAGCTCATTTATTATACAATTCTCTTTTTCCTGTAGGAAATTGGACCAAATCCCAAGTTTTGTTATTTACCATGGAATCCATTTCCTCTTTCATTCCTTTCTCCCACTTATTTTTTGTGTCTACCTATATTTTCTCTTCATAACATTCTGCTTCACTAAAATCAATCAACAATAAATAATACAATTAAGGAGAGTATCATCCATGGGTTCTAATTAACTTGGTAGATCTTCTAACAACACTTGCATGAGTTTGAGGTACCTGTTTCCCTTGTCGTTGTACATTTTGATTTTCTGGTACCTTCAGAATTTTTTTTTCAATGATCTCATCAAGCACTGTGTATTCTGGTTTTTATTTTTCCTATTTCTTTCATTGCAACAAATCTTTGTACATGACATTCTCATTGAATATGACATCTCTAATCCTAATTATTTTGTGATTTTCATAATCCCATAATCGATAACCAAAATCATTAAAAAAGAATAGTTTACCTTTTTACATGTCCATGCCTCCTCTAGAATTCTACCATACAAATATCTTGAAGTTCCTTTATTTATTAATTAAACATCAATATCTACAACATCTTCCCATAACTATAAGGTAAAACCAACATGCAATCTCATACTCCTTGCATGCTCCTTGAATTTCCTATTCATCCTTTCTGACACACCATTTTTTTGTTGTGTTCCTGGAACTATCTTCTCTCTACTAATCCCATGGTATGAAAAATAATCATCAAATTCCTTGTTGTAATATTCACCTCCATTGTCTAATCTGAAACACTTCAACCTTTTTCCTGTCTAGTTCTCAACCAAATCTTTCCATTTCTTAAAAGTATCAAAAACATCATATTTTTTCGAATGCAATAAACCCAAGTTTTTCTAGTTGCATCATTAATAAAAGTAACATAATAATGAGAGACACCAAGAGATGATACCTGAGTTGGTTCCCATGCATCTGTATGCACAAGATCTAATCTTTCACTCTTATTTTCTTTTCTGACTCTGAGAAATCTGACTCCTATTTTCCATAAACACAATGCTCACATAAATCCAAATCAATTTGTTTAAGATATGGTAACAACTTTATTTTGTGAAGTATCTACATCCACTTCTCACTCATGTGTCCAACCCTATGATGTGACAGTGTTGTATCCACTCCTGTAGAAGCAAAATATATAGAAGAGTCAGTATTACCAGTACATAAATACAATGTACCTACCTTCTCTTCTTTTACTATCACCAATGATCCTTTGGTGACCTTCCACACCTTATTTGTAAATATGGATATACAACATTCACTTTCCAATTGCCCTGTTGAAATAATATTTTTCCTTAGATATAGAACATGTCTTACCACTTTCAACAACCATTGGTTTCCATTCCTTTTCTTTATTTTTACCTTTCCCATTCCAACAATTTTGTATGGTGCATCATCACCCAAATGAACCTATCCAAAATCACCTTGAACATAATCTAGAAAATGTTTCCTATGGGGTGTGGCATGAAATGAAACTCCCGAATCTACTACCAAAGAATCATAAATGTTATCAACATAACTAATCAAAGCATCTTATAACACATCACCTTTTGCATTTGCTTCCTGATTTTTCTCCCGTTGTCCATCTCTTTTTTTCTTTGTAGCTCTGCAGTCTTTCTTCATATGTCCTTTCTCCCCACAATTACAACACTCTATCTTTCCCATTTTGGATTTGGATCTTCCCTTCCTATAATTCCCATGGTTCCTTGAGCCCTTTCCTCTATCCTTTTTTCTTCCCTTGTTCTCCTTGTTTAACACATTACCTGATGTCTCATCCGTTCTTTTCCGTCACATTTCCTCACTAAGAATAACACCAACAACATCATCAAATTTTAAAGTATTTGAACTAGAGACATAGTTACTTACAACCATGACCAAGCCATTCCAACTTTCTAGCAACGAGCACAAGATTAGAAGATCCCTAACCTCATCATCAAAGTCCACTTTTACATAACTTAGTTGATTAGTAACCGAATTAAATTCATTTAAATGATCTGCAATAGAACCACCTTCTGACATATTCATATTAAATAATATATTAATTATAAATACATTATTGGGCACTGAGGTTTTTCATACAGTTTAGCCAATGCATCCGTCATCTCCTTCATTGCCTTTTCTTTCGAAATATTGAAAGCCATCGACGCTGTCAGGATCAACCGTATCATTCCTAGTGCCTTTCCATCAAGAACCTCCCATTCTTTGTCCTTCATGGCCATCGAATTATTTTCGATTCCACCCAATGGTAGGAATATATCCTTCTGATATAAATAATCTTCCATATGCATCTTCCATAACTAGTAGTTTTGGCACATAAATTTCTCGACCCTAAAGTTTCCATCTTCTTCTATTTCTCCCACTCAAACCAAGAACCCTCTTTCCCTGCGAGTTACCTTTCACTCTAATACCAGTTGTTAGAAAAACAGGATTGAGGAGAAATAAAATAAAAACAAATGCAAAAATAAAACAAAAAAGAAACACAATACAATAGAGACACATATATACGTGGTTCACCCAATGTGGGCTACGTCCACCAGAGAAATTGTTAGGTCCCTCCTTTTTATTATCCAACAAATGAAGGGATACAACCTACAACACACCCAATGCAACTTCCTCTTCTTTCTCTCACAGTCTCCTCACTTAGAATACAATATTCACAAAAATAAAATGATACATAGATGCAATAAATTTCCCTTTTAAAATATGGTTTCCTTATAGGGAAAAAAACCCTAACATGACTTCTACCGCCCTAGACCCTGCAAGAGGGGAAAGCCCCCTCTGCACTCCCCTGCATGGAGGGGTGTATAGTATTCTGAGGTGTAAAGTATTCATGGGGTAAAAACATGACTAAAAACAAATACCTCTGAATCAAGAAGATAATCAGGCTCCATAACCAGCAAGAGGGTAGGAAATAAAAACATACAATTAGTGACTTCCTATGTATGAGTATGTGACTTCATGAAGGAATTTATAGAAAATATATGACAATATGTTTAGCATGTCCATGTGGATCAATGGCAGGATGAGAATTTTAGAATATGTAGAGATACATTTGTCGTTGGTATTGTCTTATCAGTGGTTGATTTTGTTGAGAACTACACCCTTCAACTGAAAATGAGATTCAAATCCAATATTATCACTCAGAACAGGTCAACATAATGGTCTATATCACATACATGCATGGGATGGATAATAACGAAGAAAACAAATTTATATTGAAGGAGTATCACTTCTACATAAGAGATGATCGGTTCCACAACTTATCCTATGTACAACATTGATTTCATTTGTTTTACAATCACCTTAAGGAGAAGAACATACAGATGGATCAACATTGGATTTGGTCAAATGGTTGTGCATGCCAGTTCAAAAATGCTTGCGTATTTCAATGGTTATGTATGTTGCACAAAAAAAATCAAGGTACCACACATTTGTAACTATTTTGAGTCCAGGAATAAGAAAGGGGAGCATGATGGAGTAGGTGCATGCATAAAAAGAGTGTTATGTAGACAAGAAATGAATTTCACAACTACTTCCCTCCTTTGAGATGAAAAATCCATTGTTGAATGGGGTTCTTCAGTAATGGGAGAGTAAAAAAGAACCCGTGAACACCAATCACATAGGAAATGACATGTACATAGATATTTTTGTGAGCTGGTCAATGTAGATCGATCACGTTTATATGAATGAAAAACAATCCAGGGCACTCATGGATTCCATTCATTTTTAACATTAGACAATGCAATAGTTGAAATATGGACGAGAAAACTCTCTTTCTTTTTGTGGTCCATGTAGTAGTAATGAATGGGATGATTGTGAATTGACAGATTGTGTGGATAGATAGGATCGTGCATCACTCCCCATTGGTCAAAGTATAACTATGGAATTGTCCCAATTGGAGGAGAACCAATGAAATATTTCAACAAATTTTGATCACATCTCATATCTTGTACTGCCAGTTTCGGTGAAACCGTCTATTAATTTTGAACAACTATCATCAATGTTTTATGCTTTGGTCATTTAGTGGACTCACGTGTTGGCACTCCATTTTTTTGCAGGACACATATATGTAGTGGTTGCACCAAGAGGTAATGAATGGGGTAATGATTATTGGTTGGGACATTGCTTAGAGGTAAAACAGACCCTCATGTGATCAGTAATAGACTCTGAAGGCATTGAATTTATGACTAGGTCGATGGTTATTAAAGGATAATATCTGAAATATGATGAAATAACAAAGAATAAAGGTGGTTATGTATTTCAATATTATAGACCAGGTGAAGTTGTATACCACTTTACAAACTTTGTAGTTGGTACAAACCTCCAACTACAAACAATGCCAAGTTAGAACTCATCAAAGGTATGATATTTATTTCCTTACTCTGATGTGGAATGATTTTCAATTTCAATTTCTCCATTACTTCTACGGATACTAAATTTTCTATACTTCCACCATCAATGACAACACTTATCCTGAATTTTGCATTTAGTTTTGAACACTTTCTTTCTTTGTTCAGGTTCGTCTGCTTCCTTTTCCTCACGCTGGAGTAATATTATTATGAACATGAAGTTTTCTCCTTGTTCTTGCTAGAGTACTTCCACATTTCCACCAACAACTGTTGTCTCGTCTTCTTGGGTAACTTGTGTTCTAGATTCATTTCCTCTTGTTGCATTCTGCCTCTCCGAACATTCCAATGCTTTGTGACCCTCTACTCCGCACCTATAACATATAATCACATACTTTCCTATGCCAAAATCCTTGTCTCTTCCAACACCACTTCCTCCTCTTGTATTTGGTTTTTTCATCGGTTCATCTTCCTTTTCACTTCTTTTAGCAACATTTTTTTCCCCCTACCTATAAATCCTTTTCCTTGGAACTTTTGTCGTAACCTTCTATCAATATTTTCTTCCACCTTCAAAGAAAATTAATCGGATTCATCTACATTATGAAACAAAGGTGTACTCATTTCATCCTGAATATGATACTTCACTCCATTTACATACCTTGGTATTCAGGTTCCTTTATTCTTGATCTGAGAGATAGTTTGAAAAACGTTTCAGTATATTCTTGGACATATGTCTCTTTCTATCTCAAATTCTGCACATATTTACACAAATTCTACTGGTAATCAACAATTACAAATTTCTCCTTGATTTTTCTCACCATGTTCCTCCACAATCTAATCTTCTCCTATTGATTATCTACCCTATCCTTCTGCAACATATCCCACCAAAGTGTTTCATGACCCTTCATCTTTCTCAGAGTGAATCAAACCCTATTAGAATCTTGAACATTTTCATACTCAAAATATCTTTCTAGATCTTCTATCTAGTCAATGAGATTCTCATCTTTCAAACTACCATCATAGTATGAAATTTACACTCTTTCACTACCTCTATCTTTCAAAAAAGATATCAACTACACAGTTGGGTATTCTTCCTTAACATTTTTCTCTTCTTTAGGCTCATCCTCTGATTCTAAATTTGTTTCAACATCTCCAACCCATATTTTTTCTAGTTCTTCTACCCTCCTTCGTAATTCCTCTAATTCTTTGTTTCTAGCACCTCCTTGTGCTGCTCTTTCTCTTGACAGTGACATCCTTATAAGTTTTATTGCATCCCTCACTCGGACTAAAATTCACAGACCTTAATTCTGGGCAATGTTTCCCACAACTTAGGATCCAAACCTACTCTAATACCACTTGATGTAGTCACTATCAATCATGTACACAACCAACTACATAACCATTTTTTTCCCACAGAGTGCACAACTAAAAAATAACAATGTTAAAAAAAACTAACTAACTTACAGAATGCCATAAGGAATTACAGTCACAGGAACAAAAGGAACTGACAAGATACAAAACCATTTAGAAAGGGATTGAAATTTATTTTATTAATAGGAAAAAAATTATCTTTTTCAATATCATTACATCACCAGAGAAATATGGAAAATTTCTAATTCTTATTTCACTGACTGATTGGATGTTTGTTGTCCCACATTGTGACCCAAAAATGGTGTCCTTTCCTCTATTATAATTCTCCTGCAGAATTCCCTTCTTGGTTTCCTCTCTATCGTCTTCTTCCTGTGCAAAATCCCATTTCTTTCATCTTCTTTCTCCTTTATCCTCTCGTTACTTGGAAGCTTATCCATTCTCATTGTTCTATTTCTCCAACCATTTCTTGTTTTTCCCTAACCCAAATGTGTTGGAATGTTGGGTAGTTATAACTAATCCAAATTCTGAACCATTTTCCAACCACCTTCCTTCTAAATGTATTCCACGATATCCCAAAAAAATCATCCCAAGACAAGTGGAGTATTCCATGTGAATATGCGCACCCCTAGGGTTGTAACACTTCATAGTGTTGCAACAACAAATATTTTTCATGATGTTGCAACAATATATTCACGGTGCTGCAACCATTGTATTTTTTCCATGGTGTTGCAGCAATTGAAATTTATCACTATGTTGCAACAAATGGAATCTCAACACTTGACATGTTGCAACAAATAGAATATCAACACTTGGCATGTTGCAGAAACTGGAGTTACAACACTTATTTCAACCTACATTTGCTAACTTGAAATTGAATTGTTTTTTTGGTTGATGCAGATTTCTCGAGGCCAAATATGTTCGTGCATCACAAATTTATCAATAATAATGATTATTATCCATAGAGCCACAATCCTCACATAATTCATGGCTATAGATTTCCATAAATCTATTATATCATGCTCATTCTATTTCACTTAGGGATAAGTCTCCAGTTTCCCCAACCAAATTATAGTTCACAAGGTAATTTGAACTTTTGATATTTCAAGCTCTCTATTAATTCAAATGGAACTCAAACATTCCAAATCTCTCCTCAAAACCTTCAAAACCAATCAGTATTTCCCTTTCATGGAAAAAAGGTATAGTATAAATTCCATATCAAATGCCAAGAAGAGGCCACGTATCCTTACAGGGGCCCAAATACCTCATTTAAGCATTGATCCCCCATGACTTAATAAAAAAAAGGATTAATTATTAATCAAGGGGCATAATTAAGGTTGCAAGGACTTTGGGTTAAATCACTTACTAAGGTCTTTTTCCTTAGTCTACTTAATCCCCCTTTTCTTTTCCCTCTTGTGGAGTCATATACAAATATATTTTTGTCCTTCTCTTCTGTTGAGGGTGATGTATTTTATTAACATTCAATGTTTAGTTACAAATTACATTTTTCGACTTATCAACATTTATCTTGTACATACACAATACTGAATCGAGGATTATAACTAGGGTACTACACCCCATGTGAATTCATTGTGTCTATTATATGATTTATGTTATGAGAAGTAATAATCTCTTATATGTTCTCAATATATTTCCCTTTTTCATTTTTAATTGATGATGGTGTGTTTAATATAAATTGTTTTGTGTTAATGGCTACATGGTAATTTTTAATGATTTAAGAGTTTGTTTCTTAGTTGTTCTTGAGAAATTATCTTATGGTTTCACTCTCCATTCGTCTAAGATGAATCCCAATAGCTATGGAATGCACATCGTTCATTTAACTCTAATATTCAAGATCAATGACTTAGATAATATGGTTGTTGAACTGTTGTAGAGAGTTTTTAATTATGTTTTTCTTTGTTTATTCACTATTTTGGAGGGAGAAAATGATTTTATTTGTAATACCCCAAGGACGAGCCCCAGTTGTGTTATGAATTGTAAAAATGTTTTGTAATCTAGTGAGCTAAGCGATTATAAGATGGTGGGTTTATGTGTTAATAGGTCGGAGAGCCTAAGTGTTAAAGGCTAGGAGCCTATTTTGTACATGTAAATATTCACATGATTAATATAAAAACATCGTTGTGTGTAGACCGACCATGATAAAATAGAATGGGGGACTAAGCTCCCCTAGGTTGGGTAAGGGAGATGGGGATGAGATATTGGAAAGAGGGGATAAGCCTAAGGGCTTAAGTCCAAGAGAATAATAATTTATTATTATTCCAAAAGTTGTGTGAAAAGATATGTTTTTATCCTAAGTGGGAAGGACAAGTGACTTCCAAAGGGAAACAAATGTGCTTAATGAGAGACATGTGTCAGCTCAAGAACATCCATTCTTAAGGGGGGTTCACGCACTCAGACACAGAGGGCACTCACTCACTCATTCAGGAACTCATGCATGCACATGTAGGCTTACGCAGAGAGTTTTGGATCTCACGCCCTCACCCTCTTCGTGATGCAAAAACTAGTTACCCTCGTCTCTCCTCACATGTTCACCCATGCATTGAGAAAGCCCGCAGCCATCCATTTCTTCCATTGCTGAACTGTGACCATTTTTCACCTCTGTAAATTACTAATCCATCCATTACCTTACCCAATTTAGCTGTTGTGGCTGAAGAAGCGGGTTGTGAAGCCCATGGTTGAAGAGGCAAGTTGTCAGGCCTATGAGAAAATCTCTCTCTAGGTGAGAGAGGTGGTTGTGGATTGAAGAAGCAGGTTGTCATACCTATGAGAAACTCTCTCCAGGTGAGAGAGTGTGTTGAGGAGGTGAGTTCTCCTGGAAGGAGTCCCATAGCTGCTACATAGATCTAAGAATTATGGTCCATCTTGTTTCTCAAACCCAAGGTAAGGGAGGCTGAGAAGCCGATGGATTGTGTGACAGTGAAGGGTGTATACTTATAGGGTGGGACAGACATGTGAGGAATGAGAGTCTGCGAGTAGTGGGCGTAAGTGGCTCCTGGAAGAGAATCCTTCCTCTTAAACTGTGTGATTTCCTATTGAACTTGCCTAGCCTAGGAATCCTTTTCCTGATGGAGTTTAGTCCCATCTCAGGGGTGACCTACTGTTGAGAGTGATGAGCAATGTGGTCTAAGGCTGGGAGGTTCGTGGAAGGTTTGCACGCAGTTGTCGGTTTTACTTCAGTTAAAAGATAAGTATCATTTCCATGCTTAATTATATATGTTATGCATGTCTGTGACTTTTGAAATGTTATCATGTATTCCGTTGCATGTATGAATTACTATTAATTCCACTTGAGTTTTTAAGGTAGCAGTAACTCTATGTTATTTGATTTAAATTCATTAAATATGCATGTTATGTATATACATATGTTATTCTATGGCGTTTCTCGACAATGGTCAATGGTCGGGGACGTTACAAATTGGTATCAGAGCCATGGTTTCAAAATTGAGCCTAGGTGGGCCATGTTAGTGGAAGTTGAATAAAAAGATTCAGAAAAGAATGTTGTCGAAATGGACAAAATTCAAGATTAGAACCAAGGTTTCAGGTGGAAATTGTGTCAAGAGGAACCACTTTTGAACTTTAGAGCATTCATGAGTGCCAAGAAGTTACCTTGGCCATGTTATGAAGCTCAAGAGGTGTAGAAGTATTGTAAAACCAAGATAGACATGGTATTGGGACGTAAAGTAATGTGAGTTGTAGGATTTGTTTGAGAGAAGGAGAATCCTTCACGACCGTCATATTTGGTAATGTTGCGAGGTGGTTAGTCATGAGTTTCTTTGGAAATCCGTGAAATAACAGAGTCTGTCTATGCTGTGGATATGAAGAGAAGAGCTTGACCATTATATCAAGCCAAGAGTAGAAGGTAAGATGCATGGTGAAGGGAGGATCCAAGCCTTCATATCTGCACACAAGTGGTTGTGAGTCGTATATCTCACGATAGTTCATAATTTCAGATTTCAGAATTCGAGAGAATTAATGTATGCTGAGGGGAGAACTTTTGAAGTCTGAAGTTCCAAAGAAAAAGAGAAGACATGGTGGGGAAGGATGACGTCTCTAGGGGTGACGTGGACCTTCCTAGACATGCCACGTGCCACCACCTCAATTGGTGACATCTGTACCATGTGGACCCAGAGGGTAAAGAAGTTCAAAAATTTGGAATTTGGGAGACTAGAAGGAAGCAAGCGTGAAAACTTCTGAAACCCAAAGTCCCAAAGCTCCGAAGTCCCGAAGCTCTGAAGTCACAAAATCTCAAATGCCTGAAGTTCCACAATGGGTGTCAATCGTTAGATGTTGGGTAGTCGTGAACTGTTGATCCACCCTACTTCGAGAGTTCGTTAATTCAGAACTTCGAGATTTTGTTGAGATGTGCTTTGAAAACTTCCAAAGTCGTAGACCCGAGGTCCCGAGTAAGCGCCCATCGATCTAGCGCTTGGCCATGACCCATGCTCACATGGGTTGGGGGCTAAGAGGAAGTGGCTAGTGCTTGAAAATTATTGCAAAATAGAGAAAAAATCAGAAAGAAAAGATCTATGGGGATTCTTGATTGATCAAGAATCGTAGAAAATGGAATCTGAAAGTTTTCTTTGAATCAGATTGGTTTATAAATACTGTGCAATTTGTTAAAGACTGGTGGCCTGACAAATTTTGGTTGATTGCACATTTTGTTTGCAGAGTTAACAATTGTCAGACCAAAATGAAATGGAGGAGGCACAAAATACTTCCAGTTCAAAGAATGAAGCTAGAGGAATTGATGTCCATTTGGGAGTTGAAGTATCAAACTCCAATGGACATGGAGTAGAGATATATAAGGAGGGAAACATGATGCAAATAATTGAAAGATTGCAGAAAGATGTCCAGACTCACCGAGTAGATAACAAAAAGATCATGAAATCTAGGGATAAACAGGGAGAATTCAACATAAAGTTGATGCGAAGCCTAGAAAGGATAGAAAGGAAATTGGATAAGGAGAGTGACTCCATTAAATCAGGAAGTCACGGGTTCCCTGATGAGAAGAGGAAATCAAGGAGTGTTGAAAGACACCATCATCACTCCCAAGGTCACTCTAAGAGGAGGGCACACAATAGTTCAAGCCCATCTCCTACTAAAAAACATAGGAGATATGGAGTGGATGAAATGAAGGGAGAAATGAACAAAATTAAGCCTCCTATGTTTTATGGAGAGCACAAGAAGGAAGAAAATGTCGAGACATGGTTGCTTGGCATGAGGAAATATTTCCAACTGCAAAATTATTCCTCTCATGCAGGAAGAAGAATTGCAGTGTATCAACTGAAAGGAAAAACATCCATGTGGTGGGATAAACTTGTGTAGGTGAAACACATTAAAGAGAAAAGTGTTACCTGTGTTGGTTGTGGAGCCTGATTATCTTCCTGATTTAGAGGTATTTTACTTTCAACCATGTTTATACCCCATAAAGTATTTACACCCTAGAAGTATGTACACTCTTCCACGCGGGGGAGTGCAGAGGGGGTA
This sequence comes from Picea mariana, assembly GCA_032191745.1. Lineage (NCBI taxonomy): Eukaryota > Viridiplantae > Streptophyta > Pinopsida > Pinales > Pinaceae > Picea > Picea mariana. The sequence goes on from JASDQU011026146.1 coordinate 32,006, forward strand.
CCCCCTCTACGGGGTCCGGGGGGATAGCCCCCCC
>JASDQU011026148.1:0-17231 GCA_032191745.1 Picea mariana
ATCCATGTGATTGGGTCCTTGCCATCAAACTTCCTCATATCGATCTTAGGAACGTGGTTGGTCTTCAACCCAAAGTTGGAGTTTCTCCATTCTTGATTCACCTTCCTTGTGTCCTCATCATGAATTTCATGGGATACATTTTCACTTTCAGGTGTCCTCTATATTAGGAAAATTTTCAATCCTTCCATGATCTCCCCTTTTAAAGCATCCATCTTAGTATTTATTGCCTCAAACTTAGCTTCTGTTGAATCCATCATCTCTTGTAGTTCATCTTTTGTTATTATCTTTTTTTGTAAATCATTTATGTCCCTATGCATTTCTTCACCTTCATCAAGATTCCAAGTAGGATTGTTTAGAGGCTTATTTGGTGTAGAATTTCCCTATTTTGGTGGCATGTTGGCCAAGTATCACTTTAAACCTTGATTTTGAGGTGGTTCTGCTAGACAATCTTCCTTTTATTGTATCTCCAAAGTTTTGGCCCTTCTAAGTATGAAATTTTATTTTTTATGGTCTCTGATATTTCTTCTCTTCAATGCCATGGGTCTGATAAAAATTGGATGTGCCAAGTGGAATTTACGGTAACTTCCCCAAAACTTGTTGATTTTTGGCCTTTCCAGTAGATCTAACTTGTATAGCGTGCCCCGCACAAAATAATTTAAAATTATGAGACTCGTACCAAAAATACTATGGTCTGTCCACTATCCAATTCAACTAGTCTCACTCAATTTGGATACTCTAGGAAGAATTTATGATTGTTTTACCCGGAACACCTGCTTAAGACTAGTCAATAGGACTATTCAGATACCCTATCTTCGACATGGTGTATATACAACTTTACGATGACCCAGAAGCTGAAATTTCTACCACATATACCTTACTAATTTCTTAGAATGGCCTCTGGATTTCAGGGTCTGAAACGTTACAGAAAAAATGTTATAGCGAAAATTCCGCAATGACTCAATTCAAAGAACCCTATCTTACAAAGGCTGTATCTCCAAAAGTATAAGGCCTCAGGTGCTGAATTTTTAACCCAACCTACCTTGATCCATCTACTAAATATCCTCCAAGTCGTTCCTTCTGAATCATTGTAGAAAAAAAAATTATAGCGAAAATCCCATGGTGTCTCAAATGTTGCAGCGAAACCCCAAGACCTTGAGCTCTGATACCATATGTTAAGAACCAAATATCAATATAGTATAGAAAAACCTCAGAATAAGTACTCAACGCCTTGAAAAAGAGATAATTTTAGATAATAAGCCTCTTCGAGGGGGCAACCTCCTTTTACCCCAAATAAATGTTCAAGTACAAGATGATTCCAAATGAAAATCTCTTCTTGGTATATATAGGAGACTAGGAGGTATAATTACAACTAATGGAATAAATCCGACATAAATAAAATAAAATTACAAATGTAATATGCCCCAATTAAGGGGTAATGAGCCAATATTAGGGCTTAACAAAGGAACTCTTGAATGAAGTCAAGAAGGAGCAAGAGATGCAGTTTTATAGTGAGGAATCCTAGAGTTATCCTTACAAATACTTATGTAGAAGATTTACCTGAAGAAATCCAAGAACTGTTAGAAAAATTTGTTGACATAGTATTGGATGAGTTACCTCACTCATTTCCACCCATTAGGAGTATAAGCCATCATATTGACCTTATTCCAGGAGCTAGTTTACCAAACAAAGCATCTTATAGGTTGACACCTAGAGAGAATGAGGAAGTCAAAAATCAAGTCCAAGAGTTGTTGGATAAAGTTTTAGTCAAGGAAAGCCTAATCCCATGTGCAGTACCAACTGTGTTGAGTCCAAAGAAGGATGGAGGATGGATAATGTGTAGATATTCCAGAGCCATCAATAAGATCAACATTAGATATAGATTCCCTTTACCCAATATGGATGATTTGATGGATTTTTTGAGTGGAGCAAGATATTGTTCCAAGATAGACATGAAGAGTGGATATCATCAAATAAGGATAAGAAAGGGAGATGAATGGAAGTCAACATTCAAGACAAATGAAGGTTTGTTTGAATGGATGGTCATTCCATTTGGGTTGACAAATGCCCCAAGCACATTTATGAGATTAATGATGAAGTATTGAAATAATTCATAGGAAAATTTGTCATAGTGTATCTGTATGACATACTAATCTTCAGTAAGACAGAGGGAGAGCACTTAAAACATTTGACATCAGTGATGAGAAAGTTGCAGCAAGAAAAATTGTTGATAAATCTGAAGAAAAGCTCTTTTATGAAGACAAAACTCATATACTTGGGTTTTGTGATCTCTTCAAATGAATTGAAGATGGATCCAGAAAAGGTGAGAGAAATCAAAGAATGGCCATCACCGATAAGCATATTTGAGGTAATAAGTTTTCATGGGTTAGCAAGTTTTTATAGAAAGTTTATCAGAAATTTCAGTGGTATATGTATGCCCATGCTGGACACTATGAAGAAGAAACACAACTCTTTTAATTGGACAGAGGAAGCTAAAAAAAGTTTCAAAGTGTTGAAGGAGAAGATCACAGAACAACCAATTCTGGTCTTACCAGATTTTGGAAAAACATTTCAAGTGAGATGTGATGCAAGTGGAATAGTTATTGGAGCAGTCTTGAGTCAAGATAATAGGCTAGTAGCTTATTTCAATGAGAATATTAATGACACCAAAAATAATTATTCCACATATGACAAAGAATTTTATGCAGTGATTTAGGCTTTAAAGAAGTGGAGGCACTATCTAATTCCTAAAGAATTTGTCTTGTACAGTGATAATCAAGCTTTGTAATTTATTACTAGGTAAGAAAAGTTGAATCAGATACATGCTAAATGGGTAGAATTTATGCAGAATTTTACTTTTGTTATTAAACATATTGTTGGAACTTCTAACAAAGTTGCAGATGCTTTGAGCAAGAGGAGTTTGATTGTACATGAATTCCAAGTGGAGACCTTAGGGATTGAACACCTCAAGGAAATATCTCCAAAAGATCCAGATTTTAAGGAGTCTTATGAGTCATGTAAGAATCCTTTGTTGAGAGACAGAAGCCCATGGACAAAATATTTGATCCAGGATGGATTATTGTTCAAAGGGAGCCAACTATGCATACCAAGATGCTCAATGAGAGATAACATGTTGAAAGAGAAACATAGTGGAGGTTTAGCTGGACATTTTGGTCATGATAAGACATTTGCATAGCTAAGAAATTCATACTATTGGCCGAGCATGAGGGCAGAGGTGACAAAAATTTTGAACAAATGCAGAATTTTCTAGTATGAAAAAGGAAGACATCAGAACACTAGTTTGTATCAGCCATTACCAGTTCCAGAAAGGCCATGGGATGCAATCAATATGAATTTTKTATTGGGATTTCCTARAACCCATAAAGGGAGTGATTCCATATTTGTTTTGGTGGAAAGATTTTCAAAGATGGCACATTTCATACCATGCAATAAAACAAACGATGCTACACACATAGCCAAAAAAAWTTCAAATAAGTGGTGAGACTGCATGGATTGCCTAGGAGCATAGTCTCGGAGAAAGACACAAAATTTGTAGGAAAATTTTGGAGAACTCTATGGAAGAGGTGGGGGAAAAACTTGTCCTTTAGTTCAACATATCACCCTCAGATAGATGGACAGAATGAAGTAGTAAACATAAGTCTAGGAAACTTGTTAAGAATTTTAGTCATTGAGCAAGCTCGTCAATGGAATCAGATTTTTGCGCAAGTAGAATTTGCATTTAACAATTCAGTGAACAGGAGCACTAGAAAAATTTCATTTGAAATTGTGTATGGTATACAGCCAAGAGGGATTACAGAGATGAGAGATATGAATCAATATTAGTTCAGAAGTGTTGGCACAGAAGATTTTTCAACATAAATATAGAAACTCCATGACAGAGTCAAAGAAGAGCTACAAGAGAGAAGCCTGAAATATAAGAACAGAGTTGATCAAAAGAGGAGAGAAGTTCAATTCAAAGTAGGAGATGAAGTTTTAGATCATTTGATAAAATAAAGGTTTCTGAGGGGAACATATAACAATTTGAAGATGAAGAATATAGGACCATGCAGGATTTTCAAGAAATTTTTAGCCAATGCATATGAAATTGGATTGCCAGACAATGTTGGGATATCATCGATATTCAATGTTGCAGACCTGTATCTTTACAAGAGAGATGATGCAGGAGAATCACATGATCAAAAATAATTTCAATGGGAAGTGTTATCACACTAAGTTTCCTTAGGTATTTAACCCTTAGTTTTAAGTTTTTTAAGCCTTTAGATTTTAAATTTTGATTTTTTTTTTTAAAGTGTGATCTACCTAGGTTACCTTGAATAAATGAAGGCTTAAGTGATGACTCAAGTTTTGACCTTCACATAAATTTTTGGCTTAGGATCATTTTCTTGGCTTATCTTTTGACTCACTTCATGACTTGACACTAAGCCTAACTCATCCCATGACCCACTTGAATTGACATGTCACTCTCCTCACTCATACCTTCGTATCCTTTCCATGTTGTCCCTTTGTCCTCTTATAATGATCAAATCAAATTTTTGAAAAAAGGAGCGTTGCCAACTCACTAGGAGTTTCTGTAGCACACTCCTCATCCTTCATTCTTTGTCATGATTTGTTATCATAGTGCTGATGTCACACCTGCCTTGTTTTCAGCACCTTGGTTAGTTAAAATATGCCCTCGAGGATTTGAAATTTATGAGCTTGACAACGGTTTTCAAGTTTTGAATGTTCAAAACTCGGCACTGCTAAAACTACCAGTTCGGACCAATTGGCAGTGGATCTATAGGATCAGATGCTGAGGTGGATTTGGAAGCTGAGATGCTCATGGTAATCTCCTAAACAAGTTATAAACTCCAAGTTATCATCAATTTTCTAGGTATCCCATGGTTTCCCTCCTCTGCATATCAATTTCGGGTAGTAATTATCGCATGGAGTTTTGGTAGCGATCGTGTCTGCAGAATTGGAAGAGATCCCTTCCCTCATACTTTTCTATCATTTTTTCTCTCACATAAACTTGCAGTCATCATCACTTGGATTTCAGTCATAAGACATCCATTCACCTTCCTCTCGAGTTTTGAGTGCCCAAGAAAACTTTACCCCTTTCATGCGCATTGTGCTACCCAAAAGCCTTGTTGAACCTCGTTGGTGTTTCCATTGCCTCCTCCACTTTTGGATTGGAGTGTTTTTAACCAGTTTTCAAAGACTATTGCAGTGGTTTCCTTCTTCAGATTATTATTCCTCGGATTTAATATTTGTAAACAGTCAAGGGGAGGGAAATTTGCAGCCATTGTTTTTTAAATCCAGCAAGCAGTTTGAGTTAGGGGAGAGTCCTGGAAAAAGACATCCATTGTTCACTATAAATCTCCTATTGAAGTCTGACTCCAGTTGTTTTCCTAGCCTTCACTACACCATAGCTTTTGACCTCTCATCTTAATCTATGGAGACACCTCAGAAGAAGAAATCTCACAAGGCGGGTATTGTGGTCAAAACTGAACCTGCAGACATGCATCTATTTGAGGCAGAGCCCATGGTTAGCGAAGTTTTTCAAAGGGTGGGATGCCTGGATTTCTTCCAAAACATGCAAAAAGGTCATCCTGAGGTGGCAAGGCAATTTGCATCTCATTTTTATGGCATGAATACTAAGGTAGGAGACTTAGAGTTTGAGGTGTCTGAAGCCTCCATTTCAGTAGCCATGGGGATTCCTATCACAAGAGAGAAATGGTTTAAATCCATGGCTTTGAATGCAACCTTATCCAAAGACTTCTAGAAGACAGAGTATCAGAATGACAACCTATCCAAAGGGGTACAAAGAAGTCATCTAATTGAATATTTTGATAAAATGTTGAAGATCATCCAAAGGTACTTCACATTAAGGAGACATTTAATACACTATACCAGTACCATATAAGGCTTCTGCTTCATTTTACTGGTAAAGATGAAATGAGCATTCCTTTATACTTGTTGAGAAGCATAGGAAAAATTTCAGATAGAGTTCAATCCAACTCCAAGGCTGTGGATACTAGTATTTTTCATTTTGGGTTGATTAGAATGTTGGTTGTGGAAGAATTGAGAAAGAGAAACATTCCATCAAAACAATTCATTGTTTTTTCTCACATGAAGTTTTACATAACATCCACCCCTCAATCAAAGATATTGAGTCCTATGCCTTCCACTATCACTGCTCTAACACGAACTAGCAAGAAGAGAAAGAGTAAAGCCCCTACTCAAGACCAAGTGGTCACAAAGGAAGTTGAAGAAACAGAGAAGGAGGTTTATCTTTCTCCTCAGAGAGACCTTTCACCCCCTCTTGCACCAGAATTAAAAGAAGTCCCTTCCTCTACTAAAGCCACAGCCAAGAAAGGAAGGAAATTGCACTTCTCTTCATCTCCTTCAACAGCTATCACAAAGGTCAGAATACCTTTCACAAGATCATCAGCTATCAAAGAGGATGTTGAGGTACAAGTCCTACCAAAGGCTTATATTCTAAATAAGAATAGAGATAAGGGAAAAGGCATTGAGAAGACTGTTGAGGTGATTAACCACTGGTATACAGATCCCCTGTACAACAGAAAGAGGAAGGTGAAATCATGAAGAAGCTTGTTGAGGTGATTAACATCAACACTCCACCTAGCAATCAAACCTTCAAAAGATTGATTAGATAGCTCAGGGAAGCTAGGAAGGATATTGCTCACTTGAAATCAAAAAAGCTATCTCAAAGGATTAAGATGAAAAAATTTATGGATGGTTACAGCCACACTCTTGACTTGGAAAGATTTTCAGCTAGAAGATCCATTCCTCTCCATAAGCAGCTCAAGAAAATTTATAGGAAAAACAGAGACTTTCAGTCTTAGAACAAAAAACTCAAAGCAGAGCTGCAACAATTCAAGGACGAGGTGGCTCATAGAAATTTGAATGTGTTGGTTGAAGCTGCCATTGAAAAGGAGAAACCATCAGCCAAGAAAAGCACACCTCCAGTGAAGAAGCATGTTACTACAAAAGGAGAGCATGTTGATGTGCCAAAAGGAAGTCCTCCTTCCATAAGAAGGAGTGTCATTTTGATGAAGTGATTGGTGAAAGGTGAGCTCCATTTTTTAGAATGGCCCCTTTTTGCAAGGGTAAGTTATCAAGGAAATATTATTTTTTCCACTTATACAGGCTTTACAGGCTCCTATCAAATCTAGCTCAAGGTTTTTGTGATTTTCAAAGAGTTAATCTCTTCATACAAAAATAGCACATACATTCTATAGTGCTATGGCGCTACGGAATTGTCTAATTTGCATGTACTATCAGTCTGCTACCTACAATGCTACCAAATATCCCAAGACTGATGTAGCGATGGTGTTGCTAACTTGTTGGGGTGCTACCTAATCGGTTAAGTAGTGAAATGATGCAGTTGAAAATTCCATGGGGTGCTACCTAACTCATTTTGATGTCAGGTGCAACACATTCAGCGGGACCAATTCAGCATTGGTGCTACTGAATTGCGAATGCAAATACACAAGCAGGCGCTACTGAAATTTACACAAAGACTAAATTACACAGGCTTTGGTGCTACCGAAATTCATATAGAGACTGAATTATGCACAGAGAGACACAGACTCAGGCACTACTCATTCTGCGAGCTTATTTTTGAGATTGTGCTACGAAATGTGTTGAGTAATTTGTGAAGGCACTACAAAATCTCGCTACCCAACGCGCTACTAAATGACGCTACCAACAAGAACCTGGAATCAAGGAGTTTGAGTTATAATTTTTGTGAGTGGATGATGATGTGGAAAATGGATGAGATGGTAGTTGGCAACATTATGACAAGATTACAACCTCTATAGGACAATTGGAATGCACGAATATGCGCATCAATTAAGATCAAGTCAATTTGAAGTTGGTTGGATCAATGGCCAACATTTTCCCTTTTTATAGCATAGTTGTTAGATTAGTTTTTAGTTGAAATAACTATTTGGATAATTTCATGGGAGGAAGGCCAGCTCACACCTCCAGTTGTTTCCTTCCACTTTTTGTTATAAATAGATAGTCCAAATGCTTTAGTAGGTTCGAATGGTTGAGCTAGGCTCCCTTATTGTAATATTTTGATGAAACATACTGGCTCTTTGGTTATGTACTTGATTTGAGACTTCTTGATTAATATTAGTCATCTTTCTTATTCCATCTTATTTGCCTTTGATACTGAAGTATTCATGATTGAATGATTCACATGGATTGGTGTAATTGTATTATGATGAATGTTTGATTATAGTACTATTATGATGTTATGATGTTCTTCAGTTTCCTTAAACTTTGAATTCAAGAAGATCTTGTGTTTGAGTTTTTCCTCCTTAGGTTGCTTGAATACCTTATGTCCATATCAAACCTCTACATTTCCCTCACCAAATTCTTCCTTCTATTCACCTTTACTCCCACTTACTGACTGAAGTTGATCAAGACCCCAATTTCTTGTGCATGCTAGCCCAGATTTCTGAGTTACAATATTATTATCTTTAGTCTTATCCATTTTACCTCTTTAAACTCATTTACTTTTACATATAACCTGATGGGTATTTGGATTACCTTCTATTCAATCTGAGGGTGGTTCCTAGTGCTAACTAGAAGAAAAAATGACCATGGAAGAAAAACCTCATATGGAGAGAATAATAGAACAAAGAGTTGGAAAGAAGACCATGAGGAAGACATATCTTGAATACTTAGTGAAGTGGAAAGATCATTCAGTGGAATATTCAAGTTGGGTCATTGAACCTGATATTTTGAAGCATGGAAAAATAGTACAAGAGCTCATGGACAGGAGTCCATTAATATTTTATCCAGAGGAATGTGATGCAGGAGCATCACCTTCATGTTGGCATGTTTACAGGAAGAGTGTTCTTGTCATTGATGGAAAGAATAGCAGAGAACCAAACCTCAAGAGAGCAGAAGACGAGAAAGATCCAAAGAGATAGTAGTTTCAAGAAGTGCAGACGAGGTCCAAGAGACGGACTCGCAAGAGGATCAAAGGACGAGACCCATGAACACTTAGAAAACCTTCTAAATTGGAGAGATCAGAAGCTTAGGAAGAAGAGAGATAGTGGTTGTTGGATCGAACACTATGAATAATATGGATTGTTAGATCAGATTCCAGACAGGAGGAACGAGTGCCAAAAAGAGGAATAGATCCTATGCATTGGATCTGAGTGCAAAGGACCAGTAACCATTAGATCCAGTGGATTTGCAAGGAGAATAAGCTGAGGAGGAATACCCAACAACCGTCGCATTGAATTAGTGGAAGCATAGGATAATCAAGGGCTAAGATCTGAGATCTCGATCATCCGAATACCCGTCAGTCGTCGGATCAAACCTGAATTCTCATCAACCGTCGGATCATTTTAAAGTTGAAGGATAGGATAAGCGGGGCTAAAGGGTTGAGAATTTGATTATCCGAATACCTGTCAACCGTTGGATCAAACCCGAATTCCCGTCATTCGTCAGATCACCTTCAAGTCGAAGGACAGGATAAGATAGAAAAGTTGCATCGCAGACAGATCGAGCCATTGATCTAGGATCATGATCGACAACCAACATTTAGTTCAGGTATAAATATGCGAGGAGGTTAAGATCTGGAAAAATCTCACTTCAGATTTTTTAGTTTCAGAATTGAAATCCCTGAAGCCCGGAGAGCCGAAGTAAATCTCAATCATCCGATCATCAAAAATAGATCTCAGTCGTTAGATCATCTAGAGTAAATCTCAAGTGTCGGATCGTCCAAAGTGCATCTAGGCTATATGATCCAGAGCGTCAGTTTGAGGCTTGAAATACCCGAAGCCCAGAGACCCGGAGAGCCAAAATAAATCCTCGATTTTCAAATCATCTGAAGTAAACTTCAGCCGTCAGATCTTTCTAAAGTGGAAGGAAAAGATAAGTTAAAGGGTGCGCTAATCTCAGCGGCCGATAATCGGGCACTCAGATCTACGGTCAACAGGGAATATCGAACCCCCTGACCTTTGTGCCTTTATTCGTGGGGGGGGTCTGAGTTGGTGGTATTTTAAATGTGGGACCCTCATATGTGTCACCTTCATGTTAACTTGGACCCCCCTTGCTCATTACCACTTACCGCCTAACCCCCCCCTCCGAGTAAACCACCAAACCACTCATATTTACCACCTTTTCACTCCAATGTCACACTCCACTACCCGCTACACGTCACACTCCACTACCGTGCTCTGCCTCCACACTCCACTACACTGCCTACACGTCTCACCCACGTCAGCAAAACACCTCATCAAGGACATGTGGCAGACCATGTTAGCAAGGACACGAGTCATCTGATATGAAAGATCACTATGGGTGTATTCTCAACCGTTGATCATAAGTATAGTGGAAGGATAGTGTAAGTTTGAAAAGTTGAAATCCCAAAGTTTCGAAGGGCGAAGTTTCGACAGCCGTCCATCTCAATGTTTGATCAAGTCCTAGCCATTGGATTGAACAATGAAAGGATGAGTGTAAGGATCAAATCTAACCATTAATTTGTCTCTGTGAGATAAACCATCCGATCTGATCCATCCATTCAGGAGCACCATCAAGATCATGAGATCGACGGTCCCATCGCATTGCGGGGATTGAAGGTGCACGAACTTTAAAAATTTGAAGGCGAGTTGCAATCGAAACCATAGTTTTGGAGAAAGGACGCATGGAGGCTCATAGTGAATTGTGGGGTGAAAAGCATGTTTCCCTGAAACCACCTTTGGTCATGCCTGCAATCCGATGGTCACATGATAGCATCGTCCATGGTCACATCAGCGGAAGATAGGGGAAGGATCTAATGCTGCCAGGCTCCACCTTCGAGTATAATCCAATGGCGTTGATCAAACCGAATCTGATCGAAGGGTTGATGTTTCATCTCGTGATTTATTGATCAGTTACAATTCAGTTACACTATCTGAATAATTGTTCCTGAGCGGTTGAATTATTGTTCCAGAGCATTGGAATCATGGCTCTCGAGAGTTCTGAGATTCCCGACATTGAGCATTGGATATGTAGAGTGTAACAAATGATGAGAGCATAAATAAAATAAATATGTCGAGACAGACAAAAATTTTTGTTTCTCTACAAAACAATTTGAACTATATGTAATCAAGTAGAGAGAATGAACAAAGTGTGAAATATGTAGAGATGAAGAACACAAGTTGGACAGAGAAGAAATGGTAAAAATAGTAGACTGTACAAGAACCTAAGAGCATGAGAAGAACATAGGAAGAGAAGATTGAAAGAAACAACAAATGGAGCTGAGCATGAACAGACAAAACCATACTAGAACTGCAGAACAAAGAAGAACTGGTAAATGTTGAAATGTATGTATTGTTGTAAAGTATTATTCAAGCAAAGTTTTAGAAAATAGGGTGGTGTTAGGGAGGACTGTTGTCCTCAGAGTTTCAAGTGGGTGCTTGAACACAGGGAGTTGTAGCTTCCATCTGGTTTCAGCCAGAAAACCCAAGGTGGTAGGGTGGTGCAAGGGAGAACCATTGTTCTATGTTATACAGGTTGGTGCCTGTGTGACTGGAAGTTGGTGCTTCCATCCAATTGGTGCTAGAACACTCAGGGAGTTGGTGCATCCTTCTAGTGGGTGTTAGAGAAACTAGAGAGTTGGTTCTCTCAACAAGTTGTAGCTTGCTAAAAAATAGGTTGTAGCCTCTTTTTGAGTTGGTGCTCAAAGAAATATGATGTACAGAACTTAAAAGACTGCCTATCATTCCAAGAAGAAGAGGTTTTCTCCCTTTATGGGTTTCCTCATGAATATTTGTCTCTGTGTATATCATGTGTGTAATTGATGTTTATTATTTCAATTGTTCATGACTTGCATAATCTTGATGATCACTTGAAGAAGTTTAATAACATTTTAATAGACATAAAATTATTTAAACACAATAACAACTGATTCACCCCCCCCCTCTCAATTGTCTTAGTATTTCCAACAATTTGTATCAGATCGGGTTCCTTTTATTTAAAGGTAGATCAGTAAGCTTAAACATGAAAAGTCATGAAGGAACTTCAACCAATAAGGACCCCTTGTTCAATGGAACAAACTTTTCCTTCTCAAAAGTTAGGATGAGAACCTACATAATGGATTTAGGTGCAGATGTCTGGGATGTGGTAGAGACTAGTTATGTAAAGCCAGTTGTATTAGCTAATAAGGATGACAAGATAGAATTCATATTCAACGCTAAGGATATGAATTCTATTATGAGTGGGCTTGCACAAGCAGAATTTGTAAAAGTTATGCACTTAGAATCTGCCAAAGAAATGTGGGACAAATGCATTAGCAGTTATGAAGGTAATGAGAAGGTAAAGGAAGCCAAGCTTCAAAATTATAGATCACAGTTTGAACAACTAAAAATGAATGAGGATGAAACAGTTAATATGTTTTTCTTAAGAGTTGAGGAGCTTGTGAATTCCATGAAGGGTCTTGATGAGAAGATTGAAGACATATTTTTAGTTCAGAAGATTTTAATATCTCTACCAAATAGATTTAATCCAAAAGTTTCTACAATAGAAGAACTAAATGATCTTAAGACTTTGGCTATTGATCAACTTCTAGGAACTCTAACTACTTATGAAATGAGGATTAGTAAGGATAAACCCACCTCTAGAGAATCATCATTTAATGCAGATAAGAATGAGGATTCTGAGCCTAATGAAATTGAAGCAAAATTTGTGAGAAGACTAAAGAAAGGATCAGGCAAGTTTCCCTTCAAATGTTTTAACTATGGAAATATAGGTCACTTTGCATCTAAGTGTCCACGCAAGAAGAAGGACCAAAACTCTGAAGGTGAAGAGAAGTACAAATCCAAGAGATTTGGTAAAGAGAAAAGTTTATGTGTAAACAATGATGACTCTTTAGGAGACACAAATAGTGATTCTTCTTGTGAAGATAAGGTTAATGACTTTATGCTTATGGACAAAGAGGATTATGATAATGAAAGCATGGGAAGTGATGTTAATGATGAAAAAGTTGTGGTTGACTTGGAAGGAGAACTGATCAGTGCCCTAGAAGAAATTGCTAGACTCATATTTAAGAAGAAAAAGCAAAAACAATTGTTGATAGAGTTCGAGAAAGACAGCAAAACACATGATGAAGACTTTGCCTTGCTAAAAGTGGAATTAGAAGAGGCAAATAAAATAGAGGACATTCTGAAACAGTAGTTATCAGAGAAGAAGGAAAGATGTGAAGCCTTGGAAGAAGAGGTAGTAAAAACCAGGAAAGAGATGGAGATGTTTAAAGCAATATATCTCCAAAATATTCCAAGCATTAAAGCCTCAGCAGAACTAAATGGCATTCTGAACAAACAGATATATCCTTTGTTGAAGACTGGTTTAGGCTATGTAAGTGGTTCAAGCAGCAAACAACCAGAAAACAAAGAGCCAGTAATGATGATCAAGTTCCAAGTCAGCAAACAATCATACCATGTGAGTACTCTGCCACCAAAAACTAATAAAGACAAGATGATCCCTAATCAAAAACAAAGATATCAAAATATGGAGCAACAAATGCCAAGAAGAAGGCCATCCTTCAGGTACCAAAATTTCTTCCATGGTTACTATTTTCACTGCTCTAATTTTGGTCATAAGATTGCAAATTGTCAAATTAAGTTTAGATACACGTAACTGAGGAGATCAAGAAATAAGAAATCTTTGCAACATAGAACTAAACAGTCAATGAGTAGACAAAGTTGCACCAATCACTTTGTCCTGTTGAATAGTGAGCTCGAATGTTATAACTGTCATAACTTCGGCCTCAAAGTTGAAAACTGACATCTGAAGAATTACAAAGCAAATTCAAGGATAAAACCCTTAGCCAAAAATGTCAGCACATGGAAAAATAAAGATAGTGAAAAATGTGGTCTAGTACTTTCAGCTCAAAAAAAAAAATAACCCCTGGTATATAGACAGTGGATGTTCCAAGAACATGAATGGAGACAAGGATATGTTTTTGTCTATAAGTAAAAGTAAAATAGGAAATGTGAACTTTGGAAATGATGAACCATGTAAAATCAAGGATAAAGGGATGGTGAGTTTGAGTAATGGCAAAGGAAAATCCCAGGATGTTCTGCTTGTAGATGGGCTGAAACATAATTTTCTTAGTGTAAGTCAAATGTGTGACAGAGGATGTGAAGTGGTGTTTACTTCCAAATATTGTAAGATAAAGTCTGTAAACTGAGGACAAGTGGTGGCTAAAGGAATAAGGATAGAAAACAATGTCTATGTTTTGAAAGAAGAAAAAGAAGAATGTCACTTAAGAAAGTATGATGAAAGTTGGTTATGGCATAGGAGACTTGGACACCTAAATTTTGATCATCTAGTTAAACTTAGAAACAGTGGTGAAGTAAAAGATCTTCCAAATATATCAAAGCCATATGATTCTGTATATAAACCTTGCCAAATAGGAAAGCTTACCCGGACACAGTTTAAATCTAAGAACTTTGCATCAACAAAGAAACCGCTTTAGTTAGTACATATGGATTTATGTGGACCATCAAGGAAGGAAGGAACAAGAAAAGAAAATTACTTCATGTTGATTATTGATGATTAATCTAGACTTACATGGGTTGCTTTCTGAAAGAAAAATCTAAAGCATTTGAAAAATTCAAAGTGTTTAAGGCTCTGACTGAGAATCAAACAGGAAAAAGATTGTAGGCAGTAAGGACTGATAGAGCAAGAGAGTTTATTTCAAGGGACTTCAAAGAGTTTTGTGATAAACATGGGATCAAAAGAGAGTATACTATTCCAGGGACTCCATAGAAAAATGGAGTAGTTGAGAGGCAGAATAGATCAGTTCAACAGATGGAAAGATCAATGATGAATGAAAGGAATATTCCTCAGACATATTGGGTAGAACCAATTCATGCAACAGTACATATTCTTAACAAAGCTCATCTCAGGCCACAAAGTGACAAGACTCTTTATGAACTATGGCTTGGAAGGCCCGCTTCAATCAAGCATTTTAAAGTTTTTGGGAGTATGTGTTTTATCAAGAATAATGATGAAAATCTTGGCAAATATGATGACAGGGCTGATGAAGGTATATTCTTAGGGTATGCTACAAACAGTAAAGGATACAGATGCTATAATAAGAGGTTGCATAAATTGGTTGATCGTATTAACATAAAAGTTGATGAAGGAGTCCCAATAAGAGAGGTGAGAAATATTGAATCAACAATAGAGGATATAGTTGAAGTTGAACATGAACAGGTCCAAGAATCAAAAAAAGAAGACTCTGAGTCAGATGAAGATACAAATACTCTGGAAGACTCAAATCAGCAAACAACATCAAATCCTTCCTCCAGAATTACTCAAAAGAATCATCCTGCAAGTCAGATAATTAGTGAGAAAGACAAAGGTGTACAAATCAGGAGAAGGATAATCAAAGACACTGAGCAATCACATATAGCCTTCATATCATGGTGGAACCCAAGAAATTTAATGAAGCTAGTGAAGATGTAAATTGGTTAAAATCAATGAATGAGGAATTGGATCAGATTGAGAAGAACAATACTTGGGAGCTTGTTCCTAGACCTGCAGATAAGAATGTAATTGGATCCAAATAGGTGTTTAAGAACAAAATGAATGAACAAGGACAAATTGTTAAGAATAAAGCTAGATTGGTTTGTAAGGGGTATACACAAGTTGAAGGACAATATTTTGATGAAACCTTTGCACTAGTGGCAAGATTGGAAGCCATCAGAATGTTTCTTGCCTATGCATGTCATAAGAATTTTAAAGTATATCAGATGGATATTAAGTCATCTTTTCTTAATGGAGACCTAGAAGAAGAAGTATACATGGAGCAACCTGAAGGATTTTCACTAACATATAATCCTGACTATGTTTGTAAGTTGAAAAAGGCATTATATGGACTGAAACAAGCACCACGAGCCTGGTATCATAGACTGGACAAACTTCTATAGGACAAAGGGTTCAAGAAATGTATTGTTGACAGTAATCTATACATTAAGACTAAAGGTGATGATTTATTAGTTGTTTTGGTTTATGTAGATGACATTATTTTTGGATGCACTAATGACCCTTCAGCTCAGTGGTTTTCTAATTCAATGCAAACTGAGTTTGAGATGTCCATGATAGGAGAAATGTCATATTTTCTTGGTTTACGAATCAATCAAAGTTCTGCAGGAATATTTATCTCTCAAGAAAAGCATTTCAAAGAGATGTTAAAGAGGTTTCATATGGAAGATTCTACACCTATGGTGGTTGGTTGCAAGCTCAGTAAATATAATATTTCACCTGATGTTGATCAAAGGACATATGGATCAATGATAGGAAGTCTTTTGTACATCACATTATCTCGTCCTGATATAATGCAAGTTGTTGGAATGGTAGGTCGTTATCATTCTTCTCCTAAACAAATTCATTTAGCAGTTGTCAAAAGGATATTCAAATATTTGAAGGGTACAATGATTTATGGTCTTTGGTATCCTAGAAATCAGAATTTTCAATTAACTACATACTCAGATGTTGGTTGGGAAAATTGTTTGGATGAGATAAAAAGCACCAGTGGAGGTGCATTATTATTAGGTGATTTGTTAGTAGCATGGCTTAGTAAGAAGAATGGATCTATTTCATTATCAACTACATAGGCAGAGTACATTGTTGTTGCTACTTGTTGAACTCAGATCTTATGGATGATACAAACTCTTGCAGATGTGAAGGTAACTTATACTAATCCCATTCCACTTCACTGTGATAACACTAGTGCCATTAGTGTCTCGAAGAATCTTGTTCTTCATTCAAATACTAAGCATATACCAATAAAGTATCATTTTCTCAAAGAGAGGGTTACAAACAAACTTCTTCAGTTGAATTACATTCCAACCACAGAACAAATTACAGACATCTTTACTAAACCCCTAGCCAAGACAACATTTGAATATCTCCATCAAAATATGGGTGTCATCCCTTCTCTCACCTAAGAGAGTCCATCCTGTCAGGGGGAGCATGTGTTGGTTGAATATCTAATACCTCCAAAAGGTACTACAATAGCTCAGGGAGAGCATGTTTTCTTTGACATTGATGTCAAAGGGGCAGAAAGGTGTGGTCTGGATGCTACAGTTGGAGGTCTAAGTAGAACAATGTAGCCTTTTAGGCTTATCATCAATGCCAAATGGGGAGATTATTGGCATGTTTATAGCAAGAGTGCATTTGTCATTGACGGCAAGAATAGC
>JASDQU011026148.1:17251-30598 GCA_032191745.1 Picea mariana
CCATCCTGTCAGGGGGAGCATGTGTTGGTTGAATATCTAATACCTCCAAAAGGTACTACAATAGCTCAGGAAGAGCATGTTTTCTTTGACATTGATGTCAAAGGGGCAGAAAGGTGTGGTCTGGATGCTACAGTTGGAGGTCTAAGTAGAACAATGTAGCCTTTTAGGCTTATCACCAATGCCAAATGGGGAGATTATTGGCATGTTTATAGCAAGAGTGCATTTGTCATTGACGGCAAGAATAGCAGTGAACCAAACCTCGATAGAGAAAAAGATGAGAAATATCAGAAGAGATGGTGGTTTCCATAAGTGTAGACGAGGTCCAAGTGACGGACTTGCAGGAGGACCAAAGGTTAAGACCCATGAACACTTAGAAAACCTTCTAAGTTTGAGAGATCAGAAGATCCAAAAGAAGAGCGACAGTGGTCGTTTGATCAAACACTGTGAAGAATCTGGACCGTTAGATTAGAGTCCAAATAGGAGGAATGAGGGCGCAAGAGAGGAACAGATCCTATCCATTGGATCTGAGTGCAAAGGACCAGCAACCGTTATATCCAGTGGATTTGCAAGGAGAATAAGCTCAGGAGGAATGCCTGACAATCGTTGGATTGAATTAGTGGAAGGACGGGATAAGCAAGGGATGAGACCGAGATCCCGATCATCCGAATACCCGTCAGCCCTCAGATCAAACCCGAATTCCTGTCCCTCATCATATAATTTTAAAGTTGAAGGATAGGATAAGTGGGGCTAAAGGGTTGAGAATTTGATTATCTGAATACCCGTCTGTCGTCAGATCAAACCCGAATTCCCTTCATTTGTCGGATCACTTTCGAGTGGAAGGACAGGATAAGCTAGAATTGTTTCATCGCAGATAGGTCGAGCCATCGATCTCGGATCATGATCGACAAACAACATTTAGTTCGGGTATAAATATGTGAGGAAGTTAAGCTCTGAGAAAATATCACTTCATATTTTTAAGTTTGAGATTTGAAATCTCCGAAGCCTGGAGAGCTAGAGAGCGGAAGTAAATCTCGATCATCCGATCATTAGAAATAGATCTCATCCATTAAATCATTTGGAGTAAATCTCAAGCGTCGGATCATCCGAAGTGGATCTGGGTTGTCTGATCTAGAGTGTTAGTTTGAGGCTTGAAATACCCGAAGCCTGGAGACTCAGAGAGCTGAAATAAATCCTCGACCATCGGATCATCCAAAGTAAACTTCAGCCATCAGATCTTTCTAAAGTGGAAGGACGGGATAAGTTAAAGGGCGTGCTAATCTTAGCGGATGATAATTGGGCACTCATATCTACGGTCGATAGGGCATATCAGATCCCCCTAACCTTTCATCCTTTACCCATGGGGGGGGTCTAAGTTGGTGGTATTTTCCATGTGGGACCCTCATACATGTCACCTTCCTATTAACTCGGACCCCCCTCACTTATTACCACTTAACGCCTAACCCCCCCCGAGTAAAACAACAAACCACTCATACTTACCTCCTACATCACACTCCACTACCTGCTACACGTCACACTCCACTACTGTGCTCTGCCTCCACACTCCACTACACTACCTACACATCTCACCCATGTCATCATACCACCTCAGCAAGGACATGTGGCATACCATGTCAACAAGGACATGAGTCGTCCGATATGAAAGATCACTACGAGTGTAATCTCAATCATTGATCATAAGTATAGTGGAAGGATAGTGTAAGTTTGAAAATTTGAAATCTTGAAGTTCCAAAGGGAGAAGTTTCAACAGTCATCCATCTCAATGTTTGATTAAGTCATAGCCGTCGAATTGAACAATGAAAGGATGAGTGTAAGGATCAAATTTGACCATTGATTTGTTTTCGTGAAATAAATCATCCTATCTGATCCGTCCATTTAGGAGCATCGTCAATATTGTGATATTGACAGTCCCATTGCATTGCGGGGATTGAAGGTGTGTGAACTTTAAATATTTGAAGGCGGACCACAATCGAAACCATGGTTTTGGAGAAAGGATGCGTGGAGGCTCGTAGTGAATTGTGGGGAGAAAAGAGGGTTTCCCTGAAACCACCTTTGGTCATGCCCACAATCGCATGGTCACATGATAGCATCGCCCATGGTCACATCACCAGAAGATGGGGGAAGGAGCCAACGCTTCCAGGCTCCACCTTGGAGTATAATCCAACGGCGTTGATCAAATTGAATCTGATCGAAGGGTTGTTGTTTAATATCGTGATTTCTTGATCAGTTATGATTCAGTTACACTAACTGAATCATTGTTCCTGAGCGGTTGAATTATTGTTCTTGGGCATTGGTATCATGGCTCTCGATTGTTTTGATATTCTCGACATTAAGCGTTGGGGATGTAGATTGTAACAGATAATGAGAGCATGAATAAAAGAAAGATGTCGAGAAAGAGGAATTTTTTTGTTTCTCTATAAAACAATTTGAATTGTATGTAATCAAGTAGAGAGCATGAACAGAGTGTGAAATATGCAGAGATGAAGAACACAAGATGAACAGAGAAGAAATGGTGAAAACAACAGATTATACGAGAACCTAAGAGCATGAGAAGAATAGATGAAGAGAAGATGGAAAGAAACAGAAAATGGAGTCGAGCATGAACAGATAGAACCAGACTAGAATTGTAGAACAGAGAAGAACTAGTAAACGTTGAAATGTATGTATTGTTGTAAAGTATTATTCAAGCATTTTTTTAGAAAACAGGGTGGTAGGGTGGTGCTATGGAGGATTGTTGTCCTCGAAGTTTCAAGTGGGTGCTTGAACACAAGGAGTTGTAGCATCCATCTGGTTGCAGCCAGAAAAACAAGGGTGGTAGGGTGGTGCAAGGTAGAACCATTGTTCTATGTTATACAGGTTGGTGCATGTGTGGTTGGAAGTTGGTGCTAAAAACTCAGGGAGTTGTTGCTTCCTTCTAGTGGGTGTTAGAGAAACCAGAGAGTTGGTGCTCTCAGCAAGTTGTAGCTTTCTAAAGAAGAGTTTGTATCCTCATTTTGAGTTGGTTCTCAAAGAAAGATCATGTATAGAACTTAAAAGACTGCCTATCATTCCAAGAAGAAGAGGTTTTCTCCCTTTATGGGTTTCCTCATGAATATATGTCTCTGTGTATATCATGTGTGTGATNTCTTAGTGTTTCCAATACTTCAAAGTCAAAGAAGCATGTGTGGAGGCAGGGATATGACATCTCAGCATGACAGAATTTCAAATCAACATTTAACTCAGAAACAGAACGAGTTCTTGAGATGTTTTGGAAACAACATTTTTTTAATATATCTTGTTTGTAAAGTATTGTGTGACTGTAAGGAGTTGCAGATAGAGAGTGGAATCTCTTATATGGAAATAACTTATAGTTATTGTAATAGGAAAAAGTAGGTAACCGCTAAGAAAATGATAGGATAGGTTGCAGATAAGACGAAGAAGAGATCAAGGAGCCACTCCTTATATAAACTAGTTTTTGTATTGTAAAAGAGATGATAGTAGCAGAGTAGTAGAGTAGAAGAGAGTAGCAGAGAGGTAGTGAAGAACTATAATACTATGTAATTTATTTCATGAATGAATAGAATAGACAGAATTGTTCAAATTCCTTGGACAGTGTTCATTTTGAAGTGTGATTGAATGAATGGTGTATTCTGTGTGTGTTTTAGGTCATTTCGTTTATGTATGATTGTTCAAAGTTGATCATATGAATATGTGACGAACTGGATAAGTTCTACTCATTTTTCTTATGAGGACTCGTATGCAAGGAGTGCATATTATACACAAGGAGTGATTCGACAGAGTCTCAAATTGACTCGGAGGAGTTCATAAGAAACAATGGGAACTTAGACCAAGTGAAAGGAGTGCATAGAGTCAAGGAGTGACTAAGTGTTGAATAACCAGTACAGAGAAGCGCAAGGAGTGCGGAAAGAATTTCTTTCAAATAAATTCTTTGATCTGAGTTTGTCAAGATCCCAGGAATGTAAGGAGTGCATGGGAAATCAAAATTCTCAAAGGAATCAAGATAAGGAGGGATAGCATCCCAAAAAGTGAAGACAAGACCCAATATAGTTGGGTTCGCAGAAGAAAGGTCAAGGGCCAAAACCTTTGAACACTTACAAACTCTTCCAAGTCATAAGTAATAAAAATCTCAGGAGGAGCGACAACAGCCATCAGATCTATTGTTGGAAGAGGTCTGGACTGTTAGATCAGTGTCTAGGAAAGAAAAGGTGAGTGATGAGGAGGAAACAGATCCCAGTCGTTGGATATGAGCTCAAGGATCGACAGTCGTCCAATCCAGGTAAAGTGCACGGGCCTTAACCCTTTGTGTGCATAGGAGAGCGGACTTGCTAAAGTCACGAAGTCCTGAAGTGATTAGGGACAGTCCATCATCCAGAGGAACATGTGGTGCAAGATCTACAACTCCGGAGAGTAATCACTTCATAATTTTGTAGACAATCAGGAGGCGAAATCGCCAAAGGGCCAAAGAATACTTGGACCATCAGATCCAAAGGGACGCGTGGTGAAAATTAATTTTCTTCAGGTGAAAGCACTCCGAGAGGAATGAGTGTGCAGGAGTTGAAACTCCTAAAGCCTGAAAAGATGAAGCGGATAGTGGTCGTTGGATCCAAGAGGACATGCGTCAATAGATCGTGTACTTCAAGTGGAAGTACTTCGGGAGGAGTTTCAAAGAGTTGTGCAATAACGCCAAGGAGAATCGGAGATCCTTGAACGAAAGGATACCATGATACCATCAAGCTGAGTCTCCTATGTTTAATTACAAAATGATACCATCAAGGTTTCAAAGAGCTGACTTGGCTCGTAGAATCGGAGATCCTTGACCGGGAGGTCATGTAGCCCGAAGGAGAGTAGGGGGGTTGCATCACTCCCCATGCAATACTTAAAGGAAGAGATTTATAATTTTTTGTGGCATTATTCAAACACCAATTTATCAATGCCTCCTCTATTGTATTTCCTACCAAAACATTTCTTAAACTTTTTATACCTTCAACTTACATCCCAACCTATTTAGAAAAAGGACAATACATTATTAGATAGTGATTTGTTTCCTCACTATTCTTACATAAGAAACACCAGCTAGGACCTGAGTTGTTTCTCTTTTATAGTATGTCCCAAGTGATGAATTTATTGTTTGAAAGGAGACATGTGAAGATTAGTGAATTTGAAGGGAACTGAAATTTCCAAACCTTTTTCCACCACCAAACATAATGTGCCTCATTTCCATCTAATGTCAATGCCTTATATTCCATCCTTGGAATTAATCTCTAGATATTGGATTCAAAGATTAGACTATTTATTCTTATTCTTCCTTCAACCATAGAAATCTATAATGAATACCACCAACAAATATGTCCCAAATCTCTACTTTCTCGTCCCTAAGTCCAACCTACCTGGAACTGAGACATTCTTGCTACCAAATGGAGGTTCTATTCTAGTTAGATACCTAAGATAATGTATAGTAACCTCTAGACCTTAAAAAAAAAATCATATCTTGAGGTATTTTGTTGTGTTCTCCACATCCAATCCAAGGATCCAATCCTAATTTTACCTTGGTTCCCCTACCCACACACCAAAAAATCTAATTTCCAACCAAAGGGAATGCTAAGAACATTGTTTTCCAAATAATGGAAACATTGTGAAACCTTATTATTGGTGTTGTTGGTTGTGGAGCCTGATTATCTTCCTAATTCAAAAGTCTTTGTTTTCAACTTTGTTTATACCCCATGAAGACTTTACACCCATCCATGTGGGGGGGGGGTTCAAGAGGGGCTTTCCCCCCCAACGGGATCCAAGGAAACATTGTCTTGTAAATGTATATTGTAATTTCATAGTCAATCTTGATCGTTCATCATTAAGTCACAGATCTGAAGATAGTGATTATGTTAGGGTTTTTTTTTCCTAGAAGGAAACCCTCTTTTATGAGGGAATTGTATTTTAGTTGTGCATTATTGTGAATATTGTATTATGAGAGAGGAGATTGTGCGAGAAAGAAGAGGAAGTTACAGCGGGTCTGTTGTAGGTTGTATGCCTTCATTTTGTTGGATAATAAAAAGGAAGGACCTGAAAATTTATCTAGTGGATGTAGCCCACACTGAGTGAACCACGTATATCTATGTCTCTATTGTATTGTGTATCTTCTGTGTTTTATTTTCTCATTTGTTTTATTTTATAGCTCTGCGATTCTGTTTTTCTAACAAGTGTCCTAAGGCAATCCTCAACTAATTCTAGAGAAATGTACTTCTAGTTTACCACCTATGTCCACACACTACTACCTTGGATTAGCCTCCATATACTCTTGGATGTTAGAGCTTTGCAAAATAGAAAAATATTATTTAACCTCCAACCCCTTGTTCCTTTGGCACTGCTGGTTTTTTCCAAGAAACTAAGGGGATGCATCTTTTTTCTTTACATCTCAACCAATAAATTTTTACCACAATATCCTAATAGTTTCCAACACGCCTTTAGGTATCCATGAAAATGACATCGAATATAATGGAATGGACTCCAAGACTTCTAGTACCAAAACCAAATGCCCCCCATCTATAAAACCAACAATTGCACCATAAGTTTAACTTTTTTTCCACCTTTGAAATCATCCATTTCCGATCTTGTTTTCGGTAATAATTTGGCATAAGTTAAAAACCACCTATTTCTTTCCACTCTCTATCTTACCTAATTGATAAGGAAATAGAAAGGAGATATGATTGTTTTCTATGTCAAATATTTCAGAATAAGAAATGGTTGATTTTGCTCCATTTATAATCATTCAAATAGCAAAAAAAAATAATTCTATGATTTATTTGAGTTTCTAAACAACCCCTCCTTGATCCATCTCAAAATATCAAAATTTCGTTCACAAAGAGGAGGTGGGACATGTTGGTCCTAAGGTCTGCACTTGACTGATAAAGGGAAAAGCTAGGCCACCTATCAGTTTAGAATGATTGTTTCTTTACTTTTTTGTTCGTTGGTCAGAGAGTTATTATATCAAGACAAAGGCAAGGTTTGGTTTGCATAATGATAAGGATGAGGGCTCTCCTTGGTTGATGGCACACTAAAGACAGACCAGTGAAATAATAGAAAACAAAGAGAAACAACAAACTACTCAATGAATAATCTGTTGTAAGAAGTTCAATACTCAAAATAATATTTCAAGACATCAAACATGTATCAAAACATAGTAACTCCCACAGGTTGCAAAGACGAATTTTCACTAAAGCATTAGTTGTTTGACATGTTGTGTATCAATAAGAATAAGTCACACAATAGCTGAAAGAAAATGAAAGCACATTGTGCAAATCAAAACTGTATTCAAGATAAGAATAAAAACACATAAGAAGTTGAACGAATCACCGTCATTAAGAATATGTTCACCAGGTAGAAAACTTTAATCCATGCATAAAATGAGTCAAACTAGTCTTTTGTATTGCTATTCTTTCCTCAAAAATTTTGACCCTTACAATATCCAAAAAATAATTATTTAAAGAAAAGTTGCATGGGTCCTCGTCCTTAGGGGACTAAGACCTAAATTAAACTAATTGTCTGTAAATCAAATTATTAATTGTACTAAGATGCTGAAATTAATCAACAAGAGTGGTTCTTATCTCACACAGAAGACCACTCTTGCATCTAATCTAGGAAAATGTTGGACTTAATCAAAATAAAACTACTATTGTTTCTGAGACAGAACCGATACATGTTGAAGGAAATGAATGGCCTAAAATGGGCCTCAAAGTGACAAAGAAGAGATTTGTTGTCAAACGATGGCATGTCTGTGAGTTTTTGGAGGCTACTAGAGATAACCGACTATGATCTGTGACGGATATTGACTCTCTGTCTGTGTCTGATCTTTCACAAGATATCCACAGTCTGAGTTGACTGTACTCGACTCTTCCCCTCGATTTCACTGTCATGATTGATAATGAACATAAAATCGTGGAGGCGGGCGTCCAATGGGAAGACGGGATGAGCGAGCGTGGGGGTATATGATGTATGAGGACAAATGTCACAAGGTGAGAGGAGTTGTGAATATGATGGAGGTATCTAGAGCATGGATCTAGTGGCACAGAATGAAGGATACAGGTGGCGTGAGTGGAGGACAAGTTTCGGGTGGCGAGAGGAGAGAGAGTAATGAGTGGAAGTGACGTGGATGTGACGCGGTGTCATACAAGTCTATGATTGTGGAAGTCATTGAGGGCGGTTTGGATTCAGACCTCCTTTGGGCCCGCAATTCACCAAAATCTGACATGTACCCTTCCCACAAAACCATGGTTTAAATTGTAGGACCGCTATGGAAAATTAACGTCCGGGTAGTTTGTGTCCCGGCAATGAAACATAGTCGTCGATCTGATTACGATCTAAGATTTGGGTGATATTTACCTGCCACAAGAATCAACATCTCTCATTAATATGAGATCAATGGTCTGGATTTACTTCAGACTTTTAGAGTTTGGGAGTTTTTAAAGTGAAACACAAAACATCTCTCGGAAGAAAATCGTTGAAGTGACGTGGTGACCTGATGTCGTATGATGTCACAGATGTTAATTTGTCCTGGAGAGAAGCATGACACGTGTCATGTAGAACTGGGTGAATGTCACAACAAAATGACCGAGAATGAGTGCCATATGTCCTGCCTCATGAGTGTGCCATGTTTTTTGCCTAATGAGTGTGCCACATGTCCTGCCTCATGAGAGCGCCATGTGTCATGACTGTTGGTTGGTCTAGATTTACTTTGGGTCTTTGGTTCTCCGGGACTTTCAAATGTGAAACCTGAAAATCACCTTGAGGAAAATCTTCGAAGTGAATGATCTGTTGCCACATGTCATGGCCAACGAACGGTCCAGATTCACTTTGGAGACCTGGGCTTTGGGAGTTTCAAATGTTTCGTGAAGATCTTCTGGAGTGNCCTGCCTCATGAGAGCGCCATGTGTCATGACTGTTGGTTGGTCTAGATTTACTTTGGGTCTTTGGTTCTCCGGGACTTTCAAACGTGAAACCTGAAAATCACCTTGAGGAAAATCTTCGAAGTGAATGATCTGTTGCCACATGTCATGGCCAACGAACGATCTAGATTCATTTTGGAGACCTGGGCTTTGGGAGTTTCAAATGTTTCGTGAAGATCTTCTGGAGTGAAATGATCTATCGCCACGTGTCTCTGTTGATGTATGGTCCTGATTCATTTCAAGAATTCGAGTCTTTGGCTCTTTGAGAGTTTTGAATGTTTCTTCTTGGAAAACTCCCAAAGTGAAAATCACCGAAGTAGATGATCTGTCATCGAGTGTCATGGTAGATGAACGGCCGAGATTCTCTTCGGGTCTTCGGTAGTTTAGGAGTTATGATGACTCTTGATGTTAAACTCTATGCGATTCTGCACCCCAAATGGATGGCAGCCCTCGATCTGATTTTCTTGATAAATCTCTACCGTTGAAACTTTCCCCTGTTTATTTCGGCAACCCTAGCCCAAATATGACCATTCTGAGTGGTTGCGTTTATCCACGGGCGTTTCCTGCATATGAAAAAAGACTTGGTGGACCTATGGTGAGCTTAATCAATGGAAAAATATGAGGACAATTAATTCGAACCCAATCCAACATATATTTATCCTTCAAGAAACAGAGACAGACATGCGCAACGACTTAAAAACAAATAAGGACCAATATACTTAGTAATGGGAAAAATATTGAACCAACCAGAGAAAGGAAAAAGACGAAGGCAGGGTCAAACAAGAGGAGAAGTAGGGGATGCAGACCTAGGTTATAACATTGGCTCCAATTGGGGTAGCTCGTCCCTGTGAGGTGCTAAGAACTGTAGATCGGTACCTTGACATTAGATGACTTCTCTTACCTTTCATCACTTACCCTCGTTTCTGTCTGCTAGCCCTAGGTATCTGTTACTGTCCCTCGGCCATGCATTTTATTGAATTAAAAACTGAAACCACACCCAAATGCCTTGTTGGGATATGGAGTCTTTATTCACACACAACTAACTAATCAAAAGCAACAATAAAGGAAAGTTTCTATGGTACAAGAGGGACCTTCCCCCATCCTCAAACAAAGTAGTGTTTCAAGAAGCGTCCATTTACGGGGCCTCCAAAGATCTATGTATCACCTAGATTGTGCAAAATGAACGTGTTGTTTTTCAGGACTTCAAGCACCTTAAAAGGGCTAAACCAAAGGTTTTCAAATTTACCATGCTTGGTCTTGTCATCCCTTCTGGCATCCCACCTCAAAACCAGGTCACCTTCCTGAAAAATCGCCTTCTTGGTTTTCTTATCAAAGGATGATTTGATCTTGCTCTGGTATGCCTCAGTTCTTTGATCAAGTTCTTCTCTTCTCTGTTGAAATTCTATAATATAGAAGATCCTACGTTGTATGTCATTGGGCTCCTCAATATTCTCCTGCATGAATCTTAGGACTGGTATACTGAGTTGAGTAGGAAAAACAACGTCTATGCCATAAACAAGCTGGAATGGTGAGGTTTCCATGGACTTCTTCGTGCTGATCATGTCAGCCCATAAGGCATATTTGAGTTTGGAGTCCCAGGATTTCTTTCTTTCAGACAACAACTTTTTAATGATCCTGATGAGAGTCTTGTTTGATGATTCTGCCAAGCCATTTCCCTGAGGGTAATAGGGTGTGGAATGTGTCAAGAAAATGTTGTGACTACCACAGAAGTCAATCATGGATTTGGACTTAAAAGCTTTGGCATTCTCTGTCACGAGCTTACTAGGGAAACCAAATCTAGCAAAAATATTAGTTTCCAGAAAATTTATGATTACCTTGTCAGTGGCATTCCTGGTGGGCACATCCTCAATCCACTTGGTGAAGTAGTCGGTGGCAGTGAGGATCCACTTGTGTTGTCCACTAGAGGGTGGATTTATTTTGCCTATAAAATCTAATCCCCATTACTGAAACAGACTATTGGTTTTTATAGGTTTCAGGGGCAGTCACAATAAATTATCTTTCCCTGCAAAAATATGACATTCGTTGCAAGCTCTAACAGTGGAAAACACATCAGAGAAAAGGGTGGGCTAGTAGTATCATACCCTCATGATCTTGAGCATTGTGGCCTTCCAATGTTGGTGCATTTCTTCCATGACTTGTTTAACTTTGTTTTCATCAAGGCATCTTAACAGGATGCCAACAGGATCTCTCCAATACAAGTTCTGGTTTGAAACGTAGAACTTGATGGCTTTCAACTTGAGAGACCTGGCCTTTGTCTTCTCCACAACTAGTGGACATTCAAAATATTGTAGAAAATAGATGATGTTTTTATACCAAGGTGAAGAGCAATATTTTTCAAATACCTGTAAATTGTGTTGTCCAGGTTGTTTGATGGGTGCATTTGATTGGGTGAAGATTTGATACAACTCTAGCACCTTGCAGTTTGATTCTGACAGCAATTTGGCCAATCCTTTCCCTTTGATCAGCTTGGTGGGATTTATGTGTAAATCATACTCCAACAGCGTGACAATCCATTTTCCTCTTTTCTCGTCGCTATCTAGCTGGACCAGAATCCCTTTGACACTGCTTCTAGGAACAAAGGTCGTTATGCTAGATTGTAGAACATAAACCCTAAAGGCCTTGAGTGCTTTGACCAATGCATAAGCCTTATTCTCTAATATATCATACCTAAGATCAGCATCTCCGAGGGATCTGCTAAAAACAGATATGGGCTACTCATTCCCTTCCTCATTTTTCTGCAACAGTACAACAACAATCGTTTCATCTAAGGCAAAGGAGAAGATGAGGAAATCTCTAGTGTAGTCAGGGCTGGCCAATACAGCTGCTTCAAATAAAGCTTGCTTGATCATTTGGAAAGATTATTTCTCCTCCAAGGACCATTTTATCACAGCATCTTTGTTCAACATGTTAGTAATGGGCTCAGAATTTCAGCAAAATTAGGCACAAAACGTCTGAGGAATTTTATCTTACCAATAAAAGACTGGACAACCTTTTTATTTTGGGGGATATCGATTTGTTGAATGGAACGAACCCTCTTTGGATCAATTTTTATGCCTCTCGCTGATATGATGTGGACTAGGAGCTTTCCTTCTGGCATGGCAAAGTGAGACTTTCTAGGATTCAAGGATATCCCATACCTCCTGCATTTCTTGAAGACTTGCTCCAAATGTTGCAAATGTTCCTCATCAGACTTGGAGAAAATGGTAAAGTCATCTAGGTATATGACCATAAATTTTTCCTTCTCCCCCACGAAGGCTATGTACATGGCCCTCTGGAACGTGGCCCCTGTGTTCATGAGCCCAAAGGGCATCTTGTCATACATGAATGTTCCCCATGGGGTGGTGAATGTTGTATTTTCTTTATCTTCCTCACAAACTTCTTTCTAGTTATAACCAGAGTATCCATCCAACAAGGAAATTTTGTGCAAACCTACCACCCTCTGCAGAATATGGTCCATCTTGGAGAGGGGGTAATTGTCCTTCAAAGAACACTTGTTGAGATTTCTAAAATCAACACATAAGCATATCTCCCCACTTTTTTTTTTTACAGGTACTAGGTTAGCCACCCAGTTTGAATACCTCAATGGTACAATAATCTTGGCATCCAACATCCTTTTTATTTCTTTCTCAATTATAAACATTAACATGGGATTAAATTGTCTAATCTTTTGTCTAAATGGATTGGAGCCAGTTTTCAAAGGGATCTTGTGTTGGATGATGTCAATATCAAATGTCTTCAAATATTCATAGGACCATGCAAAAGTATCAGCAAAACTTTTAATGAGACTGACATACCTTTCCTTTTGTTCTACAGCCAATGCTTATTTTCCACAGAGTGTAAATCCCAAAATACTGGCCACAAACCTTATTTTCCACAGAGTGTAAATCCCAAAATACAACGACCCACAAGCTGAATTTTTAAACACAGATACTTGGATATGTTTTCTCACTTGCATAGCAATTTTAGGATCTGAATCATTATATAAAAAACATTATAGCGAAAATGGTGAGATGACCTCTAAATAACATACCTTAGAAAGCACCATCAAAAAAATTTATCCTTCCTTGCATTTTGGACTTATTTTCTTCCCTTTCCTCATAATTTCAGCTTAGATATCATTTGTTTACCTCAAACTCCTATAGATATTCAATATGCTCAAGTGTGATTCAAATGAGAGAGCCTTGCCTCTTATTTATACTCTCCAAGTAGCTTCCTTAAAAACATATTCTAGGTCACTTGGCCCACTTTCCTTATTTTAGGGTTGGGTCCACTTCTAATTTGTCCATTAAATTTATTATTGAAATTATTTATTTTGTATTCAATTTGAATTATAATACACTCATCACTTCACTTTATTATTTACCTTTTAAAA